>JASGCC010000956.1:0-47729 GCA_030067915.1 Hydractinia echinata | reverse complement strand
TAATAAGGACGACTAAAATAACAGACGTCATCTCCATCTCCCACATGGGTACCTACGGGCCACCCGAGACCATATCGAGTATGTTTCCCAAAGCTTGGCCAATAAACCCGTTTCAGAACAAACGGTTTAATGACGTCTTAAAAAAAATTTAAACCCCCAATATCTCTGTAACTGTTCGTCAAAAGTACATGATCCCATACATTTTCTTGATCAACATTTTAAGTTCTACACAATAGAGGCAGCGGGTATAAAAATTAAAAAGAAAAATTATTTTGTACTTTAAGTGGGTCCTTGCTAACGTCAGCAAAAATTTTAAACAATATTTCTTCACCAGTGGTAACGGGTAAAGAAATTTCTAAAACATATTTTTGAAGTAACGACAGGTCATTTCTCTCGTCATCAATATTCAAATAACAGATTTTTTTTCATTGTTCTTCTACCTAAGTGGATTTTTCCATGGGCCTTAGCGACTAGTTTCATAATAAAACAATCAGAAATAACCCTATGGAAAAAAAACTTACAGTGTAACATTACCACATAATAAATATTTTCTAAAATAAATATCTGCGGCGTAGCAGTTAAACACTACAGCATAAAAAAAACCAAAGATTATGGCATCTATATTATAATACCCGTATACGTCTGTCCGTCTGTCTGTCACGCAAATGGCTACCAATATCCCTTTGATCTTTCCGCGATTTTTAAAAACCAGGGGTTCTTTAATCTAAAATCTTATTATTGATTAGAATATATTCAAGAAATAATTTATTTCCTTAAATAATTTAATTATTTTAATTTACTAACCTTAATTAAATAAATAAATTAGGTAATTGAAACAAACGCATTATTTAAATACGCCATTTTTAATAATAATTACCCCTGTGATCTCAATCGCCAATTCAGCTCGGGAGCCACAGAAAACAAATAGGACAGTTTTACTGACAGTTTTATTACTTTGCTTTGACCGCTCGCATGTTGTATAGCAATCAAAACGCCTAATTCTTTGAAACACCAATCCAAGATTTTCGCGGCCTGGCGATGCCAACGAAAGAACATGATGACGAAGCCCATTTTGGTTTTGAAAGTGGTCGTGGCCAGTGCTGGGTTTGAAAGTCTGTTTGACCTTCTAAAAGCCTTTTTGTTTGTAATATTGTTTTCAATATGTTTTTACATGTTCAGATAAATATATTTTCACGTTTTTTAGCCATGTATAAATCTTAAACGCACCATTTTTAGGATTTTGGGCTAGGAACAAAGATTTTTAAGGATCATTCTACAGCCAGCTAGCTAGCTATAGCTACCCTTAGTTATTACTATTCAGTTTGGTATAACAGCTTTTTATCCTAGCCAATATTATTTATTTCTAGCTAGCGCCTTAGCTACCTCTGGATAAAAAGTGAAAGTAGCCAAATGCACCGTTTGGCTGCAACACAATTCTTAATTCTTATGCTAGCTAAGTAAATGCAGTTAGCTACCACTTTTATTACTGTTATGAAAACTTATGCTGCAAAATAACATTGCGGAGTATTTTTTTAACTGAACAGGATAACGACAGGCAGTTTCCTGAATTTTTTTTAACCGAAGTCGCGATGAAGTTTTTTTAAAAATGGTGTTACGCCTATACTCATGTGCAACACGGTTTACCTGTACTAAGCGCTCAGTCCAGTGTTAACAATGGCTGTTTCCTGTGTTTCTGTTTAACCAAAGTTGCAATACCGTTTTTTTCGGAAAAGGCTATTACACCTATATATGGATATGTCACATTGTTTACCTGTACTAAGCACTCAGCTTAGACTAACATTTCTTTTGAACGTTCCATGGGAACATTCTCCGAAAAATAAAAAAGGTTGGCCGGCTGTTTATGCTATGACGGGGTAACAACGAATTGCAATTTGTGTTTTTATTTCAGCTTACAATGTGGAATTTTTGAAAAAATTATAACACTGGAAACACCATGAATTGTGTGCACTTACTATATACATGTACTAAAGCGCTTTACCTGAATGTGTGGCACAGTGGGCGGTTCTTATTAATCACTCATTCTGGTGTTCAACGCCAGGTAACACAGTTTCTTGTGGCTTAACCCAGCGTTTCAACAGAGTGTATCCTGTGTCATGATTAATTTGGTAACGTTTACTGCAACTTATTCTGCAAATTAAAATAATATTGACTAACTTTTTTGCTATGACGATGGAAGTCGATGGAAGAATTAGTTGAAAAGTTTGAGAAGTGGAAGAAAGGACTAGAAGAGAAAGGGCTAAAGGTAAACACAGCAAAGTCTAAAGTCATGATTAGTAGCATTGCAGCCAAGTGTGACCTTGTAGTTGGAAAGTGGCCTTGTGGAGTTTGCAGGAAAGGGGTTGGTAGTAACTCAATTTTTTGTCAGACTTGCAAGCATTGGGTACATAAGAAGTGCAGTAGTATTAGTGGAAGGTTAAGAGCTGACATTCAGTTTGTATGCAAGCGTTGCAAAGGTGAGATTATAGAGAATGAAGTACTTCCAGCTTTAATGATGTACAACAGTGGCTCGTTAGAGATAGTTGAGAACTTCTGTTACTTAGGTGATATGTTGGGCAGTGAAGGGGGTGTTGGAAGAAGTGTTACTTGCAGGATAGGTTCTGCTTGGAAAAAGTTCAGAGAGTTACTTCCTTTGTTGACTAGCAGAGTCTTGTCAATTGAGGTAAAAGGTAGGTTGTATGAGGCCTGTGTAAGAAGTGTTATGTTGTACGGTAGTGAGACATGGGCAGTGAAGCAGGAAGATCTTGCCCGTTTAGAAAGGAATGATATGAGAATGGTTAGGTGGATGTGTAACGCCAGTCTGAGAGACAGAAAGAGTTCAGATGAGCTAAGAAGCAGGCTAAGTCTCCGTAGAATTAAAGATGTTATCCAGATAAGAAGATTGAATTGGCTGGGGCACTTGGAAAGAATGGAGGAGGATAATTGGGTAAGAAAGTGTAGAGACTTGATAGTTCCTGGGGCAAAGCCCAGAGGCAGACCGAGAAAGACTTGGCAGGAGGTTATAAGGACAGACTTGATACAGAGGAAGTTGAGTTTAGATCTAACACAGTCTAGATCAGATTGGAAGAGGGTCATTAATATACCCCGTCCAACCCATGCTAGCATGGAAAACGGACGTTAAGCCGAGAATGATGAATGATGATGATGATGATGACGGGATAACAACGGGTTGTAAACTGTGCTAACAGGGTTTTAAGCATAAACACATGTGCAACACGGTTTACCTGTACTAAGCGCTCAGTCCAGTGTTAACGACAGGCTGTTTCCTCTGTTTCTTTTAAACCAAAGTTGCAATAAAGTTTTTTTTGGAAAAAGATATTGTACCTACATGAATGCGCGACATTGTTTACCAGTACTAAGCGCGCTGCCCGGAGTAACATTCATTTTTGAACTTTCACCGACATGTATACCTGTACTAGAGTGCTCCACCTGAATGTGTGACACAGTTTACGGATCTTATTAATTGCGCCACAAGGTTTTTAAATGCTGGGTAACACTTTTACTTGTTACTTACCCGGGGTGCGACGCCGTGTCTCCCGGCTAGTATTTACTAATAACAGGAGAACTTCAAATCGAAAAACATGTCACATATCTTCACCGTTAATTTTAAAAATTTTAAAGAACTTTTTAAAGAACAAAAACTATTGTGTGACTATTTTGTAGAACAGGATAATGAGACTGTTGGCTGCGTTATTGAACTTTTTCAGGAACTAATTCTGTGAGAGAAATGTTTTGACTACCTTAGCTGTGGGCTGTGTTTATTATTTAACAAGTTTATGGAAAAGTTATTTTTTGTAAATGGCATCTTCTGTAAAAGAGTGACCACTGTAAGTACTTCACCTGGATGTGCAACATAATTAATCCAAGCTTAGCCCTCAACCTATTGTGTGATGAAAGGTCTCCCAGTTATAAATTAGATTTAAGTAATGGAACCTTTGTAAATGATTTTTTTTTTTAAATTTCTGAGTGCCTTGTTTGCAAAAGGACCAATTGGGTATTTTGATGTTTATTCACAACATTAATAAATTACATTTATGTTGAACATGGAAACAAGATAATTACTTCCCATTGTACTTTATAATTTAGGCACCAAATACCACTACCATCAATGTACAACCCAGATATCAAATTCAGCAATAGCACAAATGCGAGCCTTTCATTGGAAAAACAGTGCAAATAATGTTACTTACTTTGTTGGTTTGCAACCACTATAAATCACATAATTAAAAGCATCCGTGCATTCCATACAGCCAATCTGAACAACAATGAAAAATTAGTCAGGGAGTTAAGCATGACTTATCATAACAAATTGGAAATATAGTGTGATACCTTTATTATTATTCCAATCAAATTATTTAAGTGTTTTTCGTTTCCTTTCAATTTACTAAAATCCATAGCATTCTTGAGCTCCTTAACATGTTCTTGTAATTCTTCTGTAAGTCCAAAGAAAACAAAGTAACCATCCAGGATAGCACATAATATTTCCAAAATCAATGATCTAGTGGCATCACTAAACATAAAAAAAGAAGCCATTGCATTACACATACAACTTTAAAGCCAAATAACTTGGAAATAGCATTGAGGTGTCAGTTATTTTATCTCCACGCAGGTTACTAGGGCCTACCTGAGACCCAAATTCGAGACAAAGCGATGCTCTTTTTGTTTGTTTCTATTATAAAAATACCCCCCAAACGAAGAGAGTTCATAACGCTCCTAGTATGTTTAACGACTTGATGCACTCATTCATATCCAGGAACACTAAGAAAGTTGTAGAGAGAACTAACCAGCCTACATTTTCTGATACAACTACACCAAAGGACAACCATCTTGAAATTATTTCCTGATATGGTTTTATATATTGTTACTATCACAACAGCACCATAAAGCAACATCCTTAATGGTGCTGTTGCGGCACAAAATCGCAGAAGAATGTACAATTTGGTTTAAATGGTTTAATTTGGTGTAACAAGTTCATCAAGCACATACTTAATACAGCTGAGAGTTTAAGTGAACTTGGAATGTCAAACCAACTTGAGCAAATCGCTGGTACAAAAGTTATATAAAAGCAAGCGTTGGGATAAAAAAAAATTTATACAGGGAAATTCATAAGGACACTCATAAGTTCGCCCATGATAAACCATGATAAACGTAGAGAATTCACTACTCTATTCAAAGTTGACATTGCAAAAGTTGGTGCACCTGCAGTACGCAGATAAAACCGGGAATTAATAATTCATGACTTTTTTTACTACTAAAATTCAAATAATGCAAATAGCCTCGCTTTTCAGTACATTCCTAGTTTGTATTCCGTATCTTATACCAATTTGGGCTTGAATTACTCGTTTTAGTAAATGCCATGTAGTAAATAATCAGTTAGTGTTAATCTAACTTGCAAAACTCATATCCAGCGTTTTTTGTCTTTTTTCTGCAACAGCAGGTTGAAAAGTAACATTTTTGTCTTGCTTCCTCTGTACCAGAAGAAGACAAATAATGCTGGGAATTGGGTAACTGTTGAATGTATCAGGATACATGTTCCTAGAATGTGAACATATTACGGAAAATTGTTATGTAGACAAAATGTCTGCATATGATTACAACAAAACTTATTCAAATAACCCCTCAAATACATAAAATATCTTACAGGAATTTAACATATAGTGAAGAGAAAAAAATAGTTGTTGATGTGTTGGTACATCAAGGCTTTCTTTATTTGAATGCAGACCTCAATTGTGATTACTTAAGGTGGCAGTAACCCTTTTTTAGCTGTCCAAATAGCTGAATTATTTACTCAGTGTTTTATTTATACCATTTTTTTTACTATTTCCTAAAAATATAGGCCTTAATACATAATAAAATGATTTTAACTTAACACCAAAATTGCTGAGCCAGCAGAAATTTCTTTTTAAAAATGTATCATAAACAAGAAAAGAATCACCATCTACGAGCTCCAACTTTTTACAATCTCGTTATTTTTCATCAGCTTCTGTTTTTAAATGAACCTTGGCTTAACCCTGTTAAAACGATGTGCTGAGTTTTTTTGTTCATTCATATTTTTTTAACAATAGCCTTTTGTTTTTTCAAAAGATTCTTTGTTAGCATCCCCTGCTGCATTGAACGCTGTTAAAAGAAAAATATTCTGAATAAAGAGATTTCCATATCATGGCTGCATGGTTCACAAAGCATGTCTGAAAATTTTAAAGTAAAACGAAATTGCTATCGAAAGTTAAAGCTTGTGCAGTGTAGCATAATAAGGATCATCTTAAATTTCTACATAATGCGCCATCTTTGTTGTTATTAACGTTTCTCTTTTTTGTACAATTTCACAAGCACGTAGACTTTAACTATATTCGGCAGAACTAATTAATTAATTATTCATGAATTTTATTTTAAAGAGGAATTGTTGAGGCTGAATATTTTTGGTGAAATATAAAAGTATTTTAGCTATAAAATCGTGACAAGTGTGTTATAACAGAAAAAATATGGATTTATAGTCTAAAAATAACCTTTCGTAACTAATTATGTAAAAAAAAAATTTCTGATTTTTAAAAGGGTTACTGCCACCTTAAGGTAGGTTTACATACAACTGCATTTTCTACTCAAAAGAAAAAAGAATGACTGCTGACTTGACGTAAAAAGATGCTTCCGCGCTTCTTTCTAAAAGTTGAACTCATTCGATTTTTTCAGTGCATGTTTTTTCTATCCACCTTACTAACCAACAAAATTCAAAGAAATGTAAATAATTGCATGATCCATTTTATTCAAGAAAAATATTAAAAAAAACAAATAATCAGCCTCACAAAAACAATTGTCAAAAATTTAAAGGTAGAAATGAAAACTGTCATACAGTGTCCGAGATCTTGTTCGTGATTGATGGTTAAAGTCCACTATTCAGTCCTCTGTATAAAAGTTTTTTTACCAATATATCAAAAGCTTAAAGATAAATACACATAACAGACATAAACTTCATTTTATTATAACGCCCAGCTGATGAGAAACCAGTCCTCAAGATTATGTCTGATGAGGGAGTTAATATTTTGTGTTACCATCACACTGATTCCTGCACCCTTCTTGCCATTTTTGTTATAAACTTCTTTTTTTAAAGTATAGCATTTATTTAGCAAGCAACTCTGGCAGGCTGAAAAAACTAAATCCCTTATTCTATACATTTTTCTGTTTTTATATGGCCTACAAACATTAATAAATTTTTCCTGTGAAATTGTGCCATGCTGGATATATGTTTGTTTTTTTGTTATGGGTTTGTGCAAGTTACTTGGTTTTAAAAAACATAGTTTTCGTATTGTTATTGTTAAAAACGAGATTGCATTTTGTTGAAAACAATATAAGATTTTGTAGATCTTTTACAAGCTCACTAGTCGATGCTTTTAAACACTTTAGAGTAGTCAGTTAAGACAGCTACTGTTACTTTTCCTCTACTCGTCGACTTTAGGATGAAATCCCTCACCTTATGAAAACAAATAACCGTTGATCAGGATTTTTGAAACCCATGCTGTGTCTTGGCATAATGTTTTGATTATTCTAACAGCTGGTGTAGTATGATTCCTTGTCTGACAGGACTGGGAAAACAAATACTGGTCAGTAATCTACTGCTGTGGTCGGAGGGTCAACAACTCTATATTTATAATATTATTAGGGTATTTACCCCAATTGTGTCAGCGTGTCAGAAAAAAGTCATGCTACTGTCACAAAATTTTTATATTTGTACGATATAAAAAAAAGTTATACTTATAATGTTTGTTATTTTATACGTTTTTACATAATATGATAAGTGTATCATTTAAGTCATTTGTGACATCGTTTAATTGATTGGCTCTTCAATTAGCAGCGTTATAATGCGTTAATAACTGTGTTATGGATTCCACGCAGCTCATACACAAGTTCCAAGATGTAGCTTCTAACTGTTATAACAGTTACTTCTTCACAGTGACCGTCAATCATTATGCAGGCGCTATAGATAAGTTGTGGATTGTCGTAATGTTGTGATGCTTTTTTTTAGGTTTTTATCTTAGCCATCATTATTATTTCATTATCCTTTCACCAATCAAGGTAAAATGCACACCTTCTGGGTTATTTTTGCAGCAAGCCAGCTATGATTACAACCTAAAAGTTAAAGTAGACATATTTCTTCTACAAACAAACTTCCAAAATTTTGTGGGGGTGGCGTTTTTACCTGTTTTTTTTTTGTTTTTTGTTTACCTTTACCACCACAAGATGCAAAATAAATTTTTTGCTGATTGCTTAGCTGGATGAAGTAACGACAGGCTACCTCCCTTGTTTTCATTTAAACAGTTGTGATAAAGTTATTTATCAAGAAGAACATTATACCTAAAAGAGTGCACTGCACATGGATGTGCAACATGGTTTACCTGTACTAACAGCTTATCCTGGTGTCACTCGATTACTTTTTGAGCTCTCATAGAAACATATTTTACAAAAAATGGCGGTGTATTGTTTTTGTTATGACAGGGTAATAACAGGCTGTATAGCCTGTGTTTCTGTTTCCGCTAAAGTTGCAGGAAAGTTAATTTTTTAAGAATACATCATACCGCAGCCCTCTGAATTAGGCAAAAAGCATGGCAGCAAAAAAATGCTGTCATAAATCATATTAACAACGGCAATTGTCAAAGTTACTTTAGCCATTGTGAAGGAAAACCATATATATCTATTTTCCATAATATCTAACTTCAAAATAGTTTATGTACTAAGAACAACGTAGCATAAAGTAACAAGATAATGTGGAAAAAGAATTAAAAACCAAAAATTACTTATACGTAAAAGAACACAACAGCTTTGTCATTTAAGAACTTCTAACGTGCAGTTTCGCAACACGGCTGCAATTATTAATCTATACACAAAAAATGTAACTATACAATTTTAAAGACAATGTGCTCATTAAACAGGCCTATCAATATAAAAAGCACCCACGTAATAAATTGCGCTTTCAAAGCTTTGATATTTTTGTATGCTCGAACGATCAAGAAATATAACAATTACGAGAAAAAGTTGAAAATGTAAAGTAAAAAATTTCTTTGTCCATGTACACCACTGCACAGGGGTTGCTGTTTTAGCGAGTAGAACAAGCGTAATACAAATTCTAGCAAAGTTCACAGTGCGGAATATCAACCAGATATTAAAAGCTTGTAAATCGAGTCATGATTAAACTGTGTGACTACTTGAGGAACAAACAATATTTATATGTAAATTAACTTACGGAAAACAAAATATTTAATTTTAAAACACGCATTTATTCTTTATAATATGAAATCAATTGCAAAATGCGTCCTACTCTGCGAAATCGATTTTTAACTTTTGCTATTCAATATAAAAATAGATCCATTATTATTGATACATACATTCAAAAGATTAATGAAGATCATGAATGTTTTTTACAAAAAAAAAAATTAACATGAAAGTTCAAGTGTTTTGTGCGCACATGGATATCATAACTATTATTTATTGTGTAATGCAGGTGAATAATTGCATACAGGAAATAAACAATATTTACCAACGATAGTCCTTCTTTAACATAAAAAAGTTGTGGCGGCATAGAATCTGATGGCAAAAGCTGCTGCCATCGTTATTTCAGAGAGCACATTTTTAAGAGGGTCAGTTACATTTGCATTTCTTAAAACTTGCTGCAGTTTGTCTCTTGCTTGATGTGCTCTCTCCTTTACCATTACCTTTTAAATTATTCATTATCAAGCATACTCGAGCAGAAGTCTTGCCAATAATGCTAACATCTTTATTAATAGAAAAACAGTAAAGTCTGGATGAACTACATTGGACCTTGTGTTTTTGTCCCAGAATTTACAACTTGTCATTTTCAAAATTCTTTCTTCGTGGCTTACTAATAGCAACGGTCTTTGTCAATAACTTTTGAGCCTATGCAAACATATATTCCACTAAGCCAAGCAGGTATGGTGAGACATTGTGTTGCTTTGATATCACCATATATCTTTTGTTTACACATGAAGTTAATTGCTTTCTATTGTTATCATCATGTGCAAACCATAACAAAAAGATATGACGAAGCCTTTTGATCTCAACAGTTTAAAAGCGCTAGTTTTTTAAGAAAAACCATTCATACATTACTTTTTTTTAATTTCATGGCAAAGGCATATTATTTGTTTTTGGCTATGACACTCATCAATTTGAGTAGATAAAAGCCACTAACTCAAGTGGAGTCTGAAATAATACCTAATAGGGTCACATACCACAAAACAAAAGCAATTGAGCTATTTTGAAAGCTTTTAACAAAGAAGTGGTAGAGCTGGAAGAAAAAAAATTAAGAAGAAAATTTGGAGTCACACAAAATTTTAACAAAAACTGAATAATCACATAGATGGATATATCTCATGCAAATCTTTCAGGAAATACAATTTCTAAAAGTACCTTAGGATCCCTTTAAGTGCTAAAAAAGTTGAATCTAAAGAATTTTAGGGAAAGTATTTTCAGACAACATAATTTCCGATTTTTTAGCCAATTTTTGATTGCATTTTGGAAATTTCTATCAAGGCCATAGAATTTGTCACACAAGGTCATAAGAAAATAAGTTTACAACATAATATGTTACTAATGATTAAACAGGTCCTATTCAATTTCATATAATATGGAGATTATGGAAGCTGAAAAGAAAGAAAAACAAGATAGAAATACCGATAATAAAGACGTTGTTTTCATTGACAATAATAGTGACTATGATAAACTAAACCTAAAATTGTCCACAAAAAACCAACTCTTTAGGAATATTTTAATTGAGCCCATTGCGACCGCTTAAAATTGCGAACTACAAAAAATTCAGACATTAATATTTTCAGACATTGCTTTTGTCAGCAATTCTAAAATAGACATCCATGAAATATGTTAATAAAATATGCAACTCACCTGGACCTTTCATCCAGGGATGTAACAAATGTAGAAATGAGTACATTAGTTTGTTCTTTCGAAAAAACAGCATTTTCCCTTTCTTTAAGCAACTGCACAATAACTCGAAGCCTAAATTAAAGCCAAAAGTAAAGTGATAGACATGTTTGTTTTAAAACATACTACAATCACTACGTCTTTAAAATTGTTAGAAATGTGCAATATTAATTACACAATTGAAAACACCAATTTTCCAGTAGAAATATAAATAAACTATCAATTTTCGGAAAAGAAAGAAACCACCTTTTTATTTTGATTAGGTTTCATTAATTTCGAAAAACAATGATTGCATTGAGGTGGTTTTATTTTTACTCTGTTTTTTTCATTAATATTACATTTGGTTTTGGTTTTTTGGTTTTATTTCAACGATTTTTTGCTTTTATTTAGAATTTTTAGCTTAACAGTTTTGTCAAATCTCTTTCTTTTTTTATGATTATAATAAACCTTGGCTTCACAGTGGCATTTCACGGAACATATTTTGTTCTAAAATAACAAAAAACGACTGCATAAAGCTTCGCAATATTTCCTTCTGAAATAAGGAGAAACCAATCCTAGAAAGCTTAAAATGACGAAAAAACGATCCTACAAAGCTCAATAATTTCGTTTCAAAATGATGAGAAAACAATCTTACAAAGCCTAAAAATCACTGTATTTCGTTCAAAATGACGAGGAAACGATCCTGAAGACGTAAACATCACGGTATTCAGAGAAAACGTCCCTCCAAGGATTAAAAATCGCTTTTTTTGTCATTTTAGCAACTGTTATTTGTAATCGCCATAAAATATATTTAAATCAGTTAGTGCGAAATAAAGATTTCAAAACTAGAACACAATCAAATAAAGATTTCAATACTAGAACACAACCTTGCCATCTCGTATTTGTGATTGCGCGTGATATTCCACTTTTAAGTCAAAATTTAGTGTCAACAAAATGGAACAAGATCCGAAACTGTTGAGCTGAAAATTCTAACTAAAAGCACAAAATCCTTGGATTATGGAAATTACAAGAAATAACAGAAACCAAATTTAACATTAATGAACAAAACAGAGTAAAAACTAAACCACTCCAATGTAATCATTGTTTTTTGAAATTACCGAAACCTAATCGAAATAAAAAGGTGTTTTCAGGTATAAACTCTGCCGCTTAAATAATCCTTTGATTAGTGACTGGATTTGAATCAATAGACATTTTCTATGAATAATTCATTTAACTACATCAGGCTGTCAAATCCGACGCGAATCCGCGAATCTGATTCGCGTGTCGACTCTCGTGACCTCTGATACCGCGAATCCAATCACATTCGCGCAATTAATAACATTAATCACCATATTTCTACTCTATTTCTACTCTTCCAATATTGGTGAATCTACGAACAAACACTTCGTTCGCTGCCAAGGTCCACCATTCGCTGCTGATGGTTACCATGTTATTTTTCCCTTTATTGAAGTTGAATACTTTACAGAAGGGCGAGTTTCGGCCAGCCAGTCAGCTGTGATGATGATCTTCCACTCACGTAAAAGAAAATAAAGTGTTTCATATCATAATAATACTAGAGAAAGAAACTATAAAAATTAGATTCGCGTATTGAATTTATGAGAATCTAAATTGGATTCGCAAGAGGAAAGAATCATGAGAATCCAACTAGATTCGGTGGATTCACGAAGTGGTAGTTGCGAGAATCCAAATAGATTCGCGATAGCTAAGGTCGGATTTGACAGCCTGTACATCATTCAGAAAATTAATGAGGTACAAAATTAACAATCATGAAATTGAGGCAAAGGAAATTAACACCAATGCCTAATAACAACTTATAAAAAATAATTCAATTAAAGCGGTTCAGCTCAACTGACTTGTGAAAAACGTTAAAATAACATGAATCAGTAAACATGTTTATGTTTATTTTGAGAATGGGTTCATTGACAACAAGTTTCTCTTGTTTTCTTTAAAACTTTTACAATATTAGTGTTTTTAAATGTCTTTGATATTTATGTTACACTTTTATAAGGGGCATTTAACTAAATCAAATTTTTGAAAAAAGGTATATCGTTTATGAAATAACAAAACAGAAAGTTTAAACTTTAAACAATTGGTTGAGTGTGCAATGATATTAAAAAAAAACAAAAAAAGAACAACAAATATTTTTGGTGAAAAAATTCTTAACAATGTTTCGGCCGTACGACGGCCATTATCAAGTACAAAGTTTAAACACCACAAAATTCCATATATATACAACGTATGACGTTATACATTAGTAACGGAAAATAAATACAAAGGCATTGATGCAATGTTTCTATTGAGTATAGGTTTGTCCCTACGGATTAACAAGCTCTCTTTAAGTTCTAAATCAAAATTAGTATATGTGGTGGAGAGTATACTAAGGTTGTCAAAACTCAGTACGTTATTGCAGTATATTACATGCTCTAGCACTGAGTTTTGATGGCTTTTCCAGTCAGGGAGGAAACACCCATATGTTTGCAAGCTCTAACTTTCAAATGCTGTACGGTTTTGCCGTAATAGATGGCGTTGCAGCCATCGCACTTAAAGCGATAAACGACATTTGAATGCAGGGCCTTGATGAGTGGTCCTTAAATCTGAAATAGTCGCCAATTCTGCAGCTAGATTTAAAAATAACCCTAAGCTTACAACGAAGAACACTTTTATCAAAGGTATTGACTAAACGAGATCGTAGTTTAAGATATAATTTACCTAAATAAGGTAGTACAATAAGTACTTCTAGCTTAGGAACAGTGGTAACAACCTGTTTTACGTGAAACATTCCATTAAGAAATGACTTTATACACATGTCAATTAAGCTGGAAGGATACTAATGCATAACGTTGTCCCCACGAACAACCGTCATACGTTGTATATATATAGAATTTTGTGGTGTTTGAACTTTGTACTTGATAATGGCCATCGTACGGCCGAAACGTTGTTAAGAAATATTTCACCAAAGAGTTGTTGTTCTTTTTTTTTTTTAGAAAGGTTAAAGATTTATCTAGCCTACTAACTCTTTCCTTTGGAATGGTAGAACTTACACCATCTAGACACATGAAATGCAAAATCTTATTTGGACTAAGCCACCCTTTGAACACAATAGGTTCATACAACAACTAAAACTGAAAATGCTACGTTGATGTTAACAACAGAATTAACATTGATATACAAAAACTTATGTGCTACAAAGGCATCAGGCACTGATCATGTATGAAACATTCAGCATAGTACCCAAAAAGGACACTATATTGACTGACTTGGAGGCTAATGTGCTAAAAATTAAAATTACAATTCATGCAAATTTAAATTTCTTTACTCTCCAATGCGATATTTTTTGTCAGAAATACAATCTGAAAGAAACTTTTTTATCAACATACTTATTCACCAGTGCACATCACACACTATTATGTAAAATTTTTGCAACATTAAACTTTTGAACATCATTCATTATAAAAAAGCAAGGTCTAAGCTATTTTGTAAAAATTGGTTGACCAGAATAATAAGTCGAAATAGTAAATAGTTAAATAGTCTGAACCAATATCCGAAAAAGATTATTGGCATTTTACTATATATAAGCTTGGAAGCAGCAATCGACAGGACACCTTTCTACACCTACATTCTAAAAAAGGTTGCACTTTTGTTATGTTCAAAAGACAGACAAAGGCTTTGTCATGAGAGTCTCGAAACTAAGATTTCATTAAGATTTGATCTATAAAAATTAATATCCTAGTAGCCTTTCATGAAGATAGCAATTTATCATAATGTTCAAACACTATTTTCCAGTTTATTGGCTTTCATAGGAACTACTAACACAGTCGAATAATCACTCACTATAACATGTTGTGAAACATATTGCATAACATCTTGTCAAATTTGTGCTTGTAATCCCTATACTATGTTCCACAGGCACAAAAATAAAGTGGATCCAGACGACTGAGAACAATTTGGTGCTACGATTTTTTAATCATAAGTGTTTCAAAGAATCTTTAACAGGCCCTAGATGCCCTAGAACTTTTGACAAAAAACATAGTACTTCCATTTTTATATACAATGATGTATCTATTCTGTCAGACGAGTCCGAATCTTTACAATAATTCAGCACTAAGGATAACGTAATTTACAAAATTGTAACCATCACGTCTCGATTTGTTTAAAGCGGCTTGTAAGTAATAGAAAGCAATAGAATTAGGTACATTGTTTGATTGAGGTAAGATTAGCCAAATTATTTTACAACTAAACGCACCTATTGCCACATAAATTGGGAATACCTAAGGGTTACGCTTAAACATGTGTGCAAAAAATAATGCAGACATGTACCTTGCCTACAAAATTGACTTTCTGCTTGGCTTTTTCAGTATGAGGTGTTTTTTTCCATGGCATTTATTATAACGATTGTGTTTTCCATGGCTTTAGGCCACCCTAATCTTTCTCTGAAATTGAGATGAATTTAGTAAAAGCAAGATTTTGTGAGATTTAGTGTATTAGTATTAGTGAGATTTAGTGTATGTAACATTAAAATGCTACATACACTAAATCTTTGTTTAGTGTATGTAACATTTGGATTCCTTTGTTAAATGCAAGTCTTTTATGTTTGTGATCCCCAATTTAAAACAAAAACAAAAAAGTGAACACAATGGTTTTCTCCTTTACCAGAAAAAATACTGTATAATAAAAACTATGGAATAATCTACAATAAAATGCCTTGTGTATTGCCGTCTCATTAAATCCATGTAAATAATACCAAAGTGTTGCAAAAATATGCAACACAGTAATTTGAATTTTTGAAAGTTACAATCTGTATTATTCCATATTTGTGATGCTCTCTAGGAAAATCGACCGCTTCTATTTTTAATTCGTATTTTTAAAACAATAGAATTCCGTATTTCGTATTTTCAAAAAATACGGATTTCGTATTTTCAAAAAATACGGAATTCGTATTTAAAAATACTCGTATTTTTTAATACGGATTTCGTATTTTTGAAAATACGAAATACGAAATTCGTATCAAAAAATACGTATTTCTAAAAATACGCATTTCTAAAAATACGCTGTGATTTAAAATTCGAAAACATAAAAAAAGTAAGGGATCGTCTCCGAGATCTTTTCATTTTTGAATTGAAACGATTTTCACTATATAGGAATCGTTTCATTATTTTTTTTACATCGTCTCATAATCGTATTATGAAACGAATTAAATGTTTTAATTTTTTTTCACGAAACGATTATATAATTTAATACAAAAAATGAAACGAGAAAACATCTCTGCGAAGCTCTAAAGTTGCCGTATTTCATTCTAAAATGACGAGAAAACGTCCCTGCGAAGCTCTAAGGTTGCCGTATTTCGTTCTAAAATGACGAGAAAAATGTGCCTGCGAAGCTTTAAGGTTGCCGTATTTCGTTATTAAATAACGAGAAAACGTCTCTGCGAAGCTCTACAGTTGCCGTATTTCGTTCTAAAATGACGAAAAAATGTGCCTGCGAAGCTCTACAGTTGCCGTATTTCGTTCTAAAATGACGAGAAAACGTCCCTGCGAAGCTCTAAAGCTGCCGTATTTCATTCTAAAATGAGGAGAAAACGTCCCTGCGAAGCTTTAAAGTTGCCGTATTTCGTTATTAAATAACGAGAAAACGTCCCTGCGAAGCTTTAAAGTTGCCGTATTTCGTTCTAAAATAACGAGAAAACGTCCCTGCGAAGCTCTAAAGTTGCCGTATTTCGTTCTAAAATGACGAGAAAACGTCCCTGCGAAGCTTTAAAGTTGCCGTATTTCATTCTAAAATGAGGAGAAAACGTCCCTGCGAAGCTTTAAAGTTGCCGTATTTCGTTATAAAATAACGAGAAAACGTCCCTGCGAAGCTCTAAGGTTGCCGTATTTCGTTCTAAAATGACGAGAAAATGTGATGCTCTCTAGGAAAATCGACCACTTCTCTTTTCGTATTAAAAAATACGAAATACGGAAATTTCGTATTAAAAAATACGGATTTCGTATTTTAAAATACGCGTATTTTTAAAAATACGAAATACGAATTTTCGTATTTTTAAAAATACGCAATTCTATTTTTAAAAATACGAAATTCTATTTTTAAAAATACGAAATTCGTATTTCGTATTTTTTAAAAATACGAAATACGAATTTCGTATTTTCGTATTTTTAAAACTATTAGTGTATCAAGTGAGTGGTTGAATAAACTGAATAGAAAAATTACTCAATTTTACAAGTTTGTTTTTAATAGGTTTTAAATTGGCTCAATGATTTCACAGGGACGTTTTCTCGTTATTTTATAACGAAGTACGGCAACTTTAAAGCTTCGCAGGGACGTTTTCTCGTCATTTTAGAATGAAATACGGCAACTTCAAAGCTTCGCAGGGACGTTTTCTCGTCATTTTATAACGAAATACGGCAACTTTAAAGCTTCGCAGGGACGTTTTCTCCTCATTTTAGAATGAAATACGGCAACTTTAGAGCTTCGCAGGGACGTTTTCTCCTCATTTTAGAATGAAATACGGCAACTTTAAAGCTTCGCAGGCACGTTTTCTCCTCATTTTAGAATGAAATACGGCAACTTTAAAGCTTCGCAGGGACGTTTTCTCGTTATTTTAGAACGAAATACGGCAACTTTAAAGCTTCGCAGGGACGTTTTCTCGTCATTTTAGAATGAAATACGGCAACTGTAGAGCTTCGCAGGCACATTTTTTCGTCATTTTAGAACGAAATACGGCAACTGTAGAGCTTCGCAGAGACGTTTTCTCGTTATTTAATAACGAAATACGGCAACCTTAAAGCTTCGCAGGCACATTTTCTCGTCATTTTAGAACGAAATACGGCAACCTTAGAGCTTCGCAGGGACGTTTTCTCGTCATTTTAGAACGAAATACGGCAACTTTAAAGCTTCGCAGGGACGTTTTCTCCTCATTTTAGAATGAAATACGGCAACTTTAGAGCTTCGCAGGGACGTTTTCTCGTTATTTTATAACGAAATACGGCAACTTTAAAGCTTCGCAGGGACGTTTTCTCGTCATTTTAGAATGAAATACGGCAACTTTATAGCTTCGCAGAGACGTTTTCTCGTCATTTTAGAATGAAATACGGCAACTGTAGAGCTTCACAGAGACGTTTTCTCGTTATTTAATAACGAAATACGGCAACCTTAAAGCTTCGCAGGCACATTTTCTCGTCATTTTAGAACGAAATACGGCAACCTTAGAGCTTCGCAGGGACGTTTTCTGGTCATTTTAGAATGAAATACGGCAACTTTAGAGCTTCGCAGAGATGTTTTCTCGTTTCATTTTTTGTATTAAATTATATAATCGTTTCGTGAAAAAAAATTAAAACATTTAATTCGTTTCATAATACGATTTTGAGACGATGTAAAAAAAATAATGAAACGATTCCTATATAATGAAAATCGTTTCAATTCAAAAATGAAAAGATCTCGGAGACGATCCCTTACTTTTTTTATGTTTTCGAATTTTAAATCACAGCGTATTTTTAGAAATGCGTATTTTTAGAAATACGTATTTTTTTATACGAATTTCGTATTTCGTATTTTCAAAAATACGAAATCCTTATTAAAAAATACGCGTATTTTTAAATACGAATTCCGTATTTTTTGAAAATACGAAATACGGTTTTTAAAAAAATATGCGTATTTTTAAATACGCAATTCGTATTTTTAAAAATACGAAATACGGAATTCTATTGTTTTAAAAATACGAATTAAAAATAGAAGCGGTCGATTTTCCTAGAGAGCATCACAAATGTGCCTGCGAAGCTTTAGTGTTGTATTTCGTTATTAAATAACGAGAAAACGTCTCTGCGAAGCTCTACAGTTGCCGTATTTCGTTCTAAAATGACGAAAAAATGTGCCTGCGAAGCTCTACAGTTGCCGTGTTTCATTCTAAAATGACGAGAAAACGTCCCTGCGAAGCTTTAAAGTTGCCGTATTTCGTTCTAAAATAACGAGAAAACGTCCCTGCGAAGCTCTAAAGTTGCCGTATTTCATTCTAAAATGAGAAAACGTCCCTGCGAAGCTTTAAAGTTGCCGTATTTCGTTATAAAATGACGAGAAAACGTCCCTGCGAAGCTTTAAAGTTGCCGTATTTCGTTATAAAATAACGAGAAAACGTCCCTGTGAAATCATTGAGCCAATTTAAAACCTATTAAAAACAAACTTGTAAAATTGAGTAATTTTTCTATTCAGTTTATTCAACCACTCACTTGATACACTAATAGTTTTAAAAATACGAAATTCTATTTTTAAAAATAGAATTTCGTAGGTTCTATCTTTAAAAATAGAATTTCGTATTTTTTATTTTTAAAAAATACGAAATTCGTATTTTTAAAAAATACGAAATACGAATTTCGTATTTTTAAAAATAGAATTGCGTATTTTTAAAAATACGAAAATTCGTATTTCGTATTTTTAAAAATACGCGTATTTTAAAATACGAAATCCGTATTTTTTAATACGAAATTTCCATATTTCGTATTTTTTAATACGAAAAGAGAAGCGGTCGATTTTCCTAGAGAGCATCACATTTATACCCGCTGAAACAAAACATCTAAAAATAGAGCAGGTGAAAAAAAAAATAATATAAACGTAAAATGTCTAACAACTGTTATGTAAAAAGCTAAATCTGTTAGATTTGCCTGTGCCAAAAGTAAACCAGGGAGAAAAGTATACCAAAGACATTCACAAACTCCAATGTATTTCGTTAAGTCAAACTAAAAAGCTTATTACAAAAGTTCCATAATCTACACATCCTATCAGCTATTCAGTCTATTGCATGCTGCAACGCTCCAAAAGTTTTACTCAAAATGAATAGAAATAGAATAGAATAGAAATATAAAAACTTTAGTCATTTCAGTATAATGCGCATGCTGCCCTCTACCACAATATTTTTATCCAAAATATTAAAAAGAACAGTTTGCCTCACAAACCCAAACACAAATCTACAAAAAACAATTTTTTGTCTTTACACATAAAATCTTACACTAAATGTCAAAAAATCAATTTAAATGTAACATATACAATGATGAAGAATCATCGCGCTAGTAAATTGACAACAAAAAACTACATTATTTGCGACGTTTCGGGTGTTTCACACACCCATTTTCAAGCAATCAAAAACGTACAAAGTTCTCCTAAATATATACAAGTTTAACAGTAACCATAGTTACAGATTAAATACTAATTGTATAAATACAATGGAGCAGATCTAATGTTGTTATTCAACTGGGGACTATCCCGCATTATGAACAAACTCTCTTTAATCTCTAGCAAATACCGGTTGTTATCCCTAAAGAGTATACTAAAATCGTCAAGAGAAGATGTGATGTGACAGGCTTTAAGATGATCTTTAATTACCGTGCAATTAGATGAGGTTGATTTCTTACCTGTTAAGGGAGACACTCCGAGGTGCTCGCTTGCCCGAACCTTAAGATGACGCTGTTGACACTGTTATTTTTAATTTTTTAAAACATATCTTAACAGATTTTGAGAAGTCGTTGCTTGTCAAAGGTTTAAATTTTTCTGTACCTCCTCAGTCTCTTAATTATGGGGACTATCTCGTGAATTATGAAACTCTTTTCAGGGATATACAGGGTACTAATTTACTTAATAATGAGGATCTTGACTTTGTCAAAACTAGGATTAAAGATGTGGCATTATCTACTTATCGTTCTTACAACGATAACGGTGAGTATAGTAACTTGAGTGATAATGAATCACAAGCCTTATTGTCTTTATCCCGAAATAGCAGTGTCGTTGTACAAAAATCTGATAAAGGTAATTCTGTTGTTTTAGTTGACAAAGACATCTACAACAACAGAATGGAAGAAATTCTATCTGACAGCAGCAAATTTAGAAAGCTCAGTCTACCATCTGATAAGCTTTTGAATTTTACCATTGGTCAAGAGAGAAAGATTACCAATGTTTATAAGGCTCTCTTAAAATCTGGCGGGCTGAGTGAAGCCAATTACAATAAATTTCGCCCTGTAGGCTCCAAACCTGGTATACTTTATGGGCTTTGCAAGTTCCATAAAAAGTGTATTAATGGATGTCCACCCTTTAGACCTATCTTATCTGCCATTGGTATACCGGTCTATAAGTTAGCTAAGTTTTTTGTCCCTGTGTTATCTAATGTCACGAAAAACGAATATACAGTTCATGACTCATTCTCCTTTGCCGAAGACATCATTCAACAAGATGGCAGTCTCTATATGGCCAGCCTTGACATTGACTCTTTATTTACCAACATTCCGTTAAATGAAACGATAGAAATATGTACCAACCTGGTCTTTGATCAATGTGATAGGTGTCAAGGTCTAACTAGAAATGAGTTTAAATCTCTTTTAAAGCTAGCTACCAAGGAGTCATATTTAATTTTTAATGACAAAATTTATCAACAAATAGATGGAGTGGCTATGGGTTCACCCTTAGGCCCCACATTTGCTAATGCTTTTTTGTGCTATCATGAACAAAACTGGTTGAACAATTGTCCCACAGAATTCAAACCCGTCTACTTTAAAAGGTACGTTGACAATATTTTTGTGTTGTTTTCATCCCCGGACCACTTGCCTAAATTTCAAAATTACTTGAATAAATGCCATCCCAACATCTCTTTTACATCAGAGACGGAAAAGAGCAATAAATTATCTTTCCTTGACATATCCATTACTCGCGATGTGGACCAAAAGTTTATTACATCCATATATAGAAAGCCTACTTTTAGCGGAGTGTACACCCACTTCGATAGTTTTATTCCTGAAAGCTATAAATTCGGCTTAATTTATACTTTGCTTCATCGTTGTTTTAAAATTTGTTCAAGTTGGTCAATTTTCCATCATGAGGTTATTAGAATCAAAGATATCTTTTTTCGAAATGGTTATCCAGAACTATTTATTGACAAGGTCATAAAACACTTTTTTTCAATATCTCGCAAAACCAAAGAAGTCACCCACACAGCTGAGAAGAAAAACATTTTGATTGTTCTCCTTTTTTAGGTAAAACATCTTTACAAACGAGAACGAAGTTAGAAAAACTTTTTAAATCTACTTTGCATTGTTGTAAACTTTCTGTTGTTTTCAGAACTCACACTCGCTTATCTAACTTCTTCAGATTTAAAGACCTGTTGCCCAAAGAATTAAAGTCAGGTGTCATTTACAAATATAAGTGCTATCTAACTTCTTCAGATTTAAAGACCTGTTGCCCAAAGAATTAAAGTCAGGCGTCATTTACAAATATAAGTGCAGTGGCTGCAACGCCACTTATATAGGTGAGACGTCGCGTCATCTTAAGGTTCGGGCAAGCGAGTGTCTCCCTTAACAGGTAAGAAATCAACCTCATCTAATTGCATGGCAATTAAAGATCATCTTAAAGCCTGTCACACCACATCATCTCTTGACGATTTTAGTATACTCTCTAGGGGTAACAACCGGTATTTGCTAGAGATTAAAGAGAGTTTGTTCATAATGCGGGATGGTCCCCAGTTGAATAACAACATTAGATCTGCTCCATTGTATTTATACAATTAGTATTTAATCTGTAACTATGGTTACTGTTAAACTTCTATATATTTAGGAGAACTTTGTACGTTTTTGATTGCTTGAAAATGGGTGTGTGAAACACCCGAAACGTCGCAAATAATGTAGTTTTTTTATTGTAAATGTAACATGTTTTGCGATTTGTACTTCTGTTTTTTATAAATACGCCATAATATTACGCTGATGAAATTGTTTGATTACAACTGAAAATCGAATGCAGCATATTGTAATAGTACAACATACTTTTTAGTGTAGTTTTTTATATCCTAACTTAACTTTACTGTATTTCATTCTCCATTATTTATAAATCGTATTTTAGTTGCAATTGTTTGGATGAAATTTTACAAGAATAGCATAAACAGAGAGATTAGTGAAAAGTTGAAAGAATAAACAAACATAAAGAACTGTAAACATTTAGCAATAGTTTTTTAATGTTCGATTTTTGTTTTTTTAGTAGAAAGGAAATAGTTTCCTTTCTTCATTTGTAATTAGTTAAAAGTAGTTTCCAAGAAAAATTGTAGAGTTGGCAACAGTTTTAATACCGGGGTCACTCAAAACCTGTCTTTTTGTAACAAAGAATATGATGGCAATATCATGGCATATAAACATAAAGATTGTTTTCGAATGCGACCTTAGTGTTTTCATTACCGTAAATCTCCAAATAAACGCCCGGGGCGTTTATTTAATTTTCCGAGTTTTGAGGGGGGCGTTTATTAGAGGGAGGCGTTTAAAAGAGGGAGGCGTTTATTTAATTTCAGTTATATTTCTTTTACACAACAGTTAAAAAATCATCTTCTTCTTCATCTTCATCTAGAAGATTACCAGGATCATTCGCATCCTCGATGTCAGAATCGGTAGGTTCGAATGGGTTAATTTCATTAGCATCGGTATTATTTACCACCTTAGTTTGGTCTTCCAAAACTGATGCACCGGCAGAACAAGGTTGGGTACTTTTGAAGCAATGAATCTTGTTGTCTTCACTGCCGTCGTTTTTTAGATTTAGGGCACAACCTTTAAATGAATCAATGATGAGATCTTTTTTTATCATTTCCCAAGCACGTAAAATCCATTCTACAACTGTGCGTCGGGGGGCTTGTTTCATGTTTCCTCCTACCGTATATTGGTGGACACCATTAGCCAACCATTCATCGTACATATCAGAAATAAACCCTTTAAACGGTTTATTCCAGTACACATCTGGGGCCTGAATGTACTTTGTACACCCACCAGGAATTAGAGCACTTTCGACTTTCATTTTTTTCAATGAAACTTTAACCTCGTCGGTCATATGAGCTTGAATGTATCCCACACAAGAAGCCTTTTACCGAAGGAGAAAGATCCAACAACTTGTTTGCACCACTGTAGCGTAAGTTCCTCGTTCATCCAACCATTGCCTGATGATGCAACGATACATTTTGTTTTGAACTCTTCATTTAATGCAGCTGACTCTCGTTTAGCTCCGGAAAAATCGATATATGGTTTCAATTTGATACCGTCTGCTTTGGCAGCTAGGCAGACAGTAACGCGAACCTTTTCATGACCAGTTGTTTTGAGCATAACATCTTTTTGACCAGTTTTGTTGACTGTAGTACTGCTTACCATATCTGCCCAAACTGGTGTTTCATCCATGGCTATGATATTGGAAGGGTTAAATTCAGCTTTCATATTCAATAGACGGATATGGATGACGAACGCTACCAACTTATTGATAAGTTGCGCTGGGTCTTTTTGGGCCATTGTTGTTCGCCGTCTGTAAAAGAAGGTATGTAAAAGTTGATACAAAAAAAACCCAGCTTAAAATTTTTCGGGTAAGGGAATTGATATAAACAGTATAACGTGAAAAACACTGTATTTTACATGAGTACAAAGGTATTAGTGAGCAGCAAACCCGTTCTAAATAACGTTTTGGTTCAAAGTAGAGCTCACCTGCACGAGAGATGATTTCTTTTCATAAATTTCTGCAACCACCCACGACTTGCAATAAATGAATCTTTCAATTCGTTATCTTCTCCACATGTCTCGTCAAACATAGACTTTGCTTTAAACATGATGAGTTTACGAGAAACACGAAGCATATTACCACGCCGTTCTAGTATCCATTTTAGAATATCATCCTCCAGTTGTTGGTCAGTTAACTTTCTACCACCACCCTGGAGCCTCTGACGTTTGTCTTTCATAACTACAATTTTTTCCTTGTTTTGACGCCATTCTCGTACTCTTTTTACCTCAATCTTGAATTTCAATGCAGCACTTCTGTTTGAATTTATTTCTGCAAACGTTATAACTTGTTTTTTAAATTCCATAGAATATGTATTACGTTTCTGTCCCTTGTGGGATGTTTCTTGTGAAGCCATCTTTGAGAAAGAAAGTTTCGAATGTTTAACGGGTTTAATGTTTACAACATTCGAACATGTTTTAGATTCAAATGTTTTGAAAATAAATCATTGAACTTTTTATTTACCAGTAAACGTGAAGACTTTGATTTTAACATGGCTAGAGTAGAGTCTTTTGGTAAATATCAGCTTCTTCACAGGGTAAAATACAGAAGTTTAATACGTGGGCATCATGTTTACAAAGCCAACTGGACTCCCGTTTTAAATGAAAAACTGATTGCTAAACCAGACAGTAGAGATGAAGCCTTGGAAAATGATAAGTTTGCAATTGGAATTTTTAAAGAAAAGGATGGGGAAACAGAACTGGTTGGGCATGCCCCAATAGAATTATCAAGTCTCCTTCATCATTTTTTGAACACTGACCCAAACAACTTTATAAATGTGACAGTGATGAGTAAACGTAAGCACGAAATTGGTTTGGTCGTTCCTGGTAAATTTGATTGTTTCACCAAATCCAAACGGATTTCATGTGTGTTGGACGAGCAGCTACATCAACGAAAGGACACTTACAAAACCTTGGAACTTATTCACCAAAAAAGTCTTTATACCGGAAGTTTCCTGTAATTTCTTAAAAAAAAAATTCTCATCATTAATTGGTTTCTCTTCCTTCTCTTGTATCATCTATAAGCTATTACATAATAGGGGTTGACCCGTTTGCCAGTATGGATTTATTAAGGGGTTTATTAAAAGTGCTTCTATTAAACGCCCCTCTCGAGGGGGGGGGCGTTTAATAGAGGGGGCGTTTAAAAGAGGGGGGCGTTTATAAAATATTTCGGATTTTAAGGGGGGCGTTTATTAGAGGGAGGCGTTTAAAAGATGGAGGGCGTTTATTTGGAGATTTACGGTATTTGATTTTTGACAATTTTTAATTATAGAACACGATGTCCTTTCGACTTTTTATGCCATTATTTTTACTTATAATGGCACAATTTCTTCTGAGTATGGCATTATAGCATAGCGCATATTTTTAACATTATGGCATAATTGCAAACATGAACATGCAGCACAGTAAAATTTATTTATTGCAAAATACAAATTTGCATTGTGTGCTGTGTCTTTTCAGTTGACCATTGAAGAAAGCATTGACGTAGTAAGCGCAAATTAAAGCAAGTATTATGAATGTGTTTGACAAATACAGTTTTCAAGACCGTCATATAGTTGATGATATGGAAGAATTAAACCTTTTGAAGAAGTTGATAACAAGAAGTTTGGAAAAAGTCATTTTAAATCCATTTAATTTACCTAAAGAGAAATTATTTCAAGTCTATATAAGTCTATAAGTCTACATATTTTGAGTTTCGAGATCATTAAATCTGAAAAAAAACAGATAATAAACTTTAACAAAAATATGTTTTAAAAAGTCTGTACTAAATAAACTTTCGGAAATGGTCGTTTTTTGAAAGTTTTGTGAAGAAAAGCCAAAAAAGTTATGCACGCGAAAGTTTTTATTCTATTCTAAGTCCAACAGCAATTCTATTGTAACTTTAACAAGCATACAGTAATGTAAGCATGATTGATTTGCATATCATAGACATATCATAACCAGGCTTCTCATTTTGTAAATATGTGGTTACGTGATCAATCACGTACGCCAGTTGAACACGTTACGCGATTGCGTAGCGTACCTAATTTGCTCCGGGTACGCGATTTTCAAAATGGCTATTTATTTGTTTAACAACCCTGTTCCCGGGGCCTGTTTGCTAACAAAAGCACTAAGATGTGCATGTTAATTCATTTGTGTATATTGTTTGAGAAGATTCACGATGGATCAAAAGAGAAGAAAACTAGTAGCAATGGAAGGAACAACAAAAACAGTCCTAAAATTTTTTGTACTTATATCGTATTTATTTTGAAGCATGTGGTGTATATAATACTCCATCTTTGAATTAGGTTCACGCTTGTCGTGGGGCCAATGTCGTGGGGTCTTGCGGGATTGATGTTGTGGGGTCGATGGTCACAGGGTCTATCGTTTATTCCAATATGGTAGCGCTAAACTAAACATTGCTAGCATCACAGCATGTGGATTTATCAAGATAAAGAGCCTACCACACATTGATACAACAACCAGGTTTTTTTTAAATATGACTATTTTTTATTAGGAAGTAATCTGTCAACAACGTAATACTGCGATAGGGCGTAGGAACGCGATCACGTACCTCACGTACCTGTACCAGAATCAGAATTTTACGTTGGTCATAAAAAACGCATGCATGAGTCTTAAGAAAGTGACTAGTGATTTTTGTGCTGTGAACAACCATGTTCACTCACGCAAGGGAATTAATATAAGGAAACACAACTTTTGTTTTCCTTATTACTTTCTCGGCTTTGTTTTTACGCCGCCAAAAAGTCCATTAATCCTGTGTGATGAGCTTCACGCCTGGAAAGAAGTTGCACATGTGAGCGTGTAGACATGCAATCGCATGCATCCAATAACATTATTGAAAATAAAATTAAATAAAAAATTACCAAACTGTGTACGATTTTGTTGAATTAGATTTACAAATGCCATCGACAATTGCATCCCATGGTGCTTTTATAGTTGCTTTTAACTTCTTATGTTTCTTGCTGGATGTATGCTTTGTTGATAGATTAGCCATAACCTATATAAGTATTCAAACAATTAAAAACAATTATGCATTTACTATTAATTATTATCTTGTCATCAACTTAAATTTGGGTCTGGTTGGCTAGTCCACACAAATAGGAACATTATGTAACCATTTAAAAAATAAATTTAGCCACCCCCACTCACAAATGCTTTTAAACAACATTTAAGAGGTAATAGTGAAATCTTCCCAAATAGCTGTCAGCATTTTTGCCAAAATGAATTCAACATTTCCTGCCTGAAAGTCCTTGCATTGGTAATCTTAAAACATAAATTGTTTTGCTTCAAATAACAATCACTACTACTTTGTCCTATGTTGTGCATGTATATACTTGACTTCCCAATTGTACTTCCAAATCAATTAAGTACCACATGGTTATAAGCACAGAAGAAATAATAGAATCGACAATTGTGTTTACCCATAAAAGTTTAATCATAGAAATCAAAGAAAAAATATTGATGGTATCAAGGGCATATGTCTGCACAACCATAACTAAAGAAAAGTTAATTTTTTTTATATATTTTCACAAGGCACAAACCATGTTAGATCTGAGTGCTTGATCGTGGTATAAAAAAAACATTGTTATACTTCAACCAAGAGTTATTCATTGGATCAAAATACTTTTAAAATGTGAAAATCATTTTGTAAACAGATAACTCTGTCAGATTGCACAGTTCCAAACAATGTGTCTGTAAAATCAAGTAAATTTTATAAATTAACAAGGTAATCGCATGGATCATCAAAGGTGCAATAAGCTGGAGTACTGAAAACATTAGATAGGTTACAGCATGTATTCATGTATGATGCACAATTTTGCAGGCCTATCAAAAAGGGTAGTGCAATTGCTCTTGCTCACACAAAGACTCGCTCAATTCTGAAAAATGAGAAACTAGTGAGCTATTAATTGCCCCCCCCAATTCCACAAAAAGTTTATGTGGCTGAGCAATAGCAATTCTTCTCACATGGAAATTAATGCCATCTTACTTTACTATTTACAGTAAAAAAGAACCAAAATATATAAAAAAAGATAAAATAAAATACATAAAAAAGATTTTGTGATAAAATTTGCTTTTATAAACTTATTCTATTTATTCAGATTGCTCACCCAGTGTAAATTATTGTAACCTTGAGTGAGCGATTTATTGCTCGTTTTTTATTTTCTTATTGATAGGCTTGATTTTGGTCAAAAACTAAGACACAGAGAAAGAAATACAGCGTCCACTTTACACACACATTTCCTACTGGAATGTGTAAATTAAAATTTATTATAATAAACTAGTCGATAAACCTATGGAAAAACCCACTTAGGCAGGTCTGTCTTTGAATTTTGATGATATCAGCAATGACACATTGACATAAAAATTTATTATGTAGAGCTTGAAACACTGATCAAAAAAATGTATAGGATCGTGTGCTTTAGACAAACGATTGTCGAGATATTGGGGTTTATAGGCTTTTTGACGATGTCCTCAACCGGTCTATTCCGGATTGAGTGACCCAGGTTTGGGGAAATTACCCAATTTGGTCCCAGATTGTCAATAGTTACCCATCTGTTTCCAAGTTATTTAGCCTTAAAAGTGCAATGTAATGGCCTAACAAATCTAATCAAAGACAATGACGTCAATCTACGTTGCGACGTGGCATCGAAATAAGTAATTTGTCCCTCAGCTATAAAGATATAGTCTCTTGCTTATTTTTAAAGAGGAACTAAACACAAAAATTATTTTTTGATATATTGTCAAAAACGGGTGGTATATTTTGAAAAATAAAAAAGTGCGCCTTGACCTTTAGACTCCGTTTTATTTTGTAGGCGGTGATTCTACAATGCGCACAATTTTTGCCCATTTTAAACACTTTTTTCAATTAAGCGCTGTTTGAAAACGGCTTTAGCTATAGACTTCATTGAACCCATTTAGACAGATCAATAGCCATATTTTACAGTAATGCAATGGGTAGTTGTTATTTTTCAGAAAATCACTTTTTCCACTTAACTTGGATCTTGTGAAAAAAAAAATGGAAAGTTATTGGATGCAGACTTGAATTACTAAAATAGCATCCTGTACACATTATCTTCTGTAAAATCCAAAAATACCTGGGAAAAAGTGTATAAAACAGAAATACACAAAAAAAATTTAAAAAAATCTCTTTTTTTGAAATGTCACGATCAGATTCTTGATAGTAAATAAAAGCTTGATGATCATTTTAGATGCAATTTTTTTTGTCTTAAAATTTTTTTGAGGATTTTCAAAGCAAAACCAGTAACCCAAAAAATTTTAAATAATAAAAAAAAGAAACTTTTCTAGTCGTCTGTAAAAAGAACATAATATATACACAGGTCTAAAAATCCGAGGTCCATCACGACTTTGTAATGTTTTGTTATATACAAATACTTCTAAAGTTCATCTTTACATTATTCACCTTCTTCTGATGATTCTGAGACATTGTGTGGATCAGTTGTTATGTCTTTGTAAGAGTGATATATCTCGAAGCAAGAAATCACACACAACCGAACATTGCACCTGCGACATTCACAAGTCGTATCTTTTCATTGACACTACTATCACTACTACTGCCATCTACTACACCAACAGCAGGTTGACATAACACACCACCACGACTAAGTCCACAACCGCCACTACTATGCGTACCACAATTTATTCCATCTCTGCGACGTAAACCAAGTATAAAGCACAAGGGCTAGAAACTCTGCCACAAGTTTGCATTCTTATTTTCGAAGGTGTTGAAAGGGAGAGAAGGGGACGGTGCCGAGAAATTATTTGGGCTTTGATCTGGAGGAATTTGATTAACAACATTACCACTGCTTTCGGCATCATCTAAACTTTCTGATTTACCTAAAATTGTTTGCCGCTGAACATATATGCGCTGTTGATCTATTGGCTAGGCATTTTTTGTTGTGTGCTATGCACCACTAAGTATCAGTGGGGGCTAGTGGGGGTGTGGAAATACTAAATTATATGAATATCAAAAGGTAAAATCATAGTTTTTATAAATAAAGGCTGGGTATATATGGGTGAAGGATGGTTAGCTAGATATAGCTGTGGGAGAGTGAAGAGTGTCAAAATACCCACAATGTTGAAGTAAAATTATATATACCATCAATAGAAGTTGATTGATCTAAAAAGCTCTCAGAGTCATTTGGGTCATTATCCAACTCATCAATATTTTTAATTTCTCTCTCAGAAAGCGCACGATTTCTGGAAGCCATATTTTTTTATGAAGTTCAATCACCTGCACACGGCACTTTTAGGCTTGAGAATAGGTTTTTTTAAACAGAAATTTACCGTTTTTTCCAAAAATGAACCCAGTTAAGACCATGGAAAATGTTTTTGAGCTGTGACGTAATTTGGGGGGAATAGTATAAATACGCCATATGGCATACTTCAGATTCTGTGTAGAGGCCATATGGCGTACTTCGGAGTCTAAAGTTAATTATCTCTCTTTTTACCTCATAGGAGCAATTTCTTTGCCAGCAATAATGCCTTTTTTAACAGGCTGCATAAATACAAGAAGACTGGATCTAGTAACAAAAATGAAGTTGCAAAGTGAGCACTCACCAAACCGCAGCGAGAAGTATGAACCCTATAGAACACATTGAGCAAGTTTGGTAAGAACCCTACCCAATAGGATTCGTTTTAACTTAGATTTTATCAACACAAACCAAAATAATTATGATTCCAATTGTTTGTGGAGCGATAACAAATATTTTCTAGAGTTTCCCTAACTGCTGCCGTGATATCAACAAAATCCCAGAGGAACTTTTTGAAGTTAAATTTATGAACGCATTAATAAAACCAAATGTAAAAAGCAAATGCTTTTTTTTAACAAATATAAATATTTTTCATTGATCAAAAAAATACGATAACCAACAACCAAAGATGCATTTTCTTAAACGATCCAGCAGTCTTTATAAAAAGTTGTGCGTATTAAAACATTTTTGATGCATTGTCACTTCCCCCATTGATAACAAATTTATATTCGCAAAATGTTACAAAAAATTGAAATCATATCGATGAAGAAGAACAGAAGCTCGTTCTTCTTTTATTCTATTGTGTGATGGACCTCACATTGAGAATTTGTATAATAAATAAGAAACAATTCAGGCGGTTTTAAAAACAATTTTTTTCGCTAGGAAAGAAGAACTTTCAAAACTGCGTGCCTACAGAAACCATTATTAAAAACGTGTTTTGCTTTTGTTTGATGTTGGAAATGTTGATGACATCGGTTCACCCATTACCTCACTCTAGCAAAATAATATTTCAGTGTTTACCCTCTGTCAAAAAATAGATTCTTATTCGCGCAAAACTAAAATACAAAACTATGTTCTGTGAGTTATGAAGGAATATAATCAAAAGAGGCGAAGAGGACGAAAATCGAAAAAATTAATAAATTGAAAAATGAAAAATTGAAACAAATAACATCAATAAAATAAAAACGAACATAAACTATACAATGACATGGATTTCATGACTAGTGAATATTTTTTTTGCATTCAAGAAATCCAGATGATCTTCGTCTTACCATCATATCCCTCTGGAAACAATATTTTTAAATACGAATTCCGTATATTTTGAAAATACGAAATACGGTTTTTAAAAAAATACGCGTATTTTTAAATATACAATTCGTATTTTTAAAAATACGAAATACGGAATTCTATTGTTTTAAAAATACGAATTAAAAATAGAGGCAGTCGATTTTCCTAGGGAGCATCACAAATAAAGTTTCCAAACCTTGCCAAGGTTAACATGAATGATTTCTATGTTGAACGTGTAACCAAAACGCTGAAAAACTAAGCTTAAAAATAAGGAAGATAATACTGTGTTATAAATTCGTTGTCACTGTCATTGTTATTTTATACTTCTTCTTCTTTTTTGGTCAACTTGACTAAAGTGAAATGATATCTGAAATGAGTTTACTTGCTCGACTCCACTTTTTAGGGCAGGGCACAAGATAACTTTTTGTACCCCTTTTGGACCCTTCAAAAATCTTCGATAGGCCTGTCGAGATTAAATCAAACCTGATACTCTTATAGTACGTTATGAAATTTGTCCAAAATACCACTATCAGCTTAAAATTCAATTCACATTCTGTTTAATGCTTCTGAGAGCCAAATAAAAGTTATTTATCATATTTTCCATTTTTAAATTGCCTGGAAACCCAAAAAATTCGAAAATATAATCAAGTGCCCACAATTTACAGAATGATTCCCTTTGCTGAAAGTTGTGTTGTAAGTTTTAAGTTCTAAGGGTAATTCTAACGAAAGTTAACACATTTTCCTGATTATAAGAATTCAATAGAGATTTTGAGGAGTAGTGTCAGGTGATAGCCAATAACTGAGATAGGGGACCTAAAAATCGGACATGCAGGCAGAAAAAGTTATTAAATAAAAACGGCATGGTACTACTAAGATACTGTTTTATAATTAAATACCCTCCGCCATGGGAAGTGTATTCTTAAAAAATGAGAAAATAATGAGAATTGAATCAGTTTTAACTTTGGACTGCATGAGCGAGTGGATTCTTCCAACCCACCACCACCCCCACAGTTTTTTTAACTAAAAAACTCTTTTTGTCATGCTGCAGGGTTGTAAAACTTATTGAATTTTTATATTATCTATTAGACATACCTCTCAGAGCCTTAAATATTAGCCATTACTCAAAACTACCCTTAGATTTCTATCAAATCCTTGTGTAACGCGAGCTGCTTCTTCTTTGAAGATGGAAGCAGGAAGAATTACAACTTCATTTTTATTTCCACATGTATTATTTATTATATTTTATGTGCTCACTGCACATAATAGGAGAGCCCTAAGGCTCCACTGCTTCACAACTTGCAGTCCTGTTAGATCTCTCCCTCTTTTTTTAAAAAATTATTATAGGAGAAAATTGAATAACAATGGCAAGGAAAAAGTTTAACTTCTGGATTAGCTAAAAACACTCAAGGTCACCAGGTAACGTTAACAAACATTTAATTTGCAGAACAAAAAAAAATGCAAAAGAAAAATAGTAACACATTTTGAAAAAACATATTAAAAAAATACTGTGAAGAATCATGCATAAACCAATAAGTCAAAATATTTTCAACCAAATATAAACCTAAACGGTGGGTTTGTAAGTTTTTCATATTTTTATTTTAGTTAACATAAACAAAATGGTAACGCAAACGTATATGCATTTGTTGGAATAAACCTGATTTTGATAAATAAGTAATGGTTTGTTTCTGCTTTCACATTTTTAATAGCTTACAATCTTTTGTCTTTCCTCCCAACCCTGTTACAATAGTTATTATGGTTAATACCCATAAAATGCGTTACCTCTTGCATTAATTGTTTACGACTTTGGTTATTTTTATCCCAAATGTTAGTTGTAGGTATAGTTAGTACTTAATAATCTTTTATGTGTATTAAATTTTTATGAGTGGATCTGCATATATCTTAGGTTGTTCTCTTTTTTAATATTCTAAAATATTCTACGAAAACATTAATCAGTAGCATATTTTTTACAAAAATAGTCAATGAATTAATTCCATCACAAACCTTTTTTATAGCAGCAGCTGCCAGAAATAAATTTCCTCAGTGTCACACACAGATCTATCAACAATATAAAACAAAAATATTATAGTTTTGAAACAAAAACTATTGTACACAAAACACTCACAAATAATGCTGATCAAAATGGCTTCCAACATTTATACTACTTTTACTTTTCACTAAAAATTAATATGAAATTTTACCTGTCCAGACACTCACTAATTTTGAACTGTTCAAATTCCACGTATACAATCTCATAGAGTTCCTCAAAGAATTTCTAAAACAGAAAATAAACATTTTCCAAAGTGCAAACACTAGTATTATTAAGGAGTAGCCCAATAAAAAATTCAATTTTTTATAGTCCAGTTGATTAGATGCAGTATTAAAAAGTCATATTTGTCATATTTTTTTAAAATTTCAAATTTTGTGGAGATGTATACGACCTATTGAGTAATGATGTCACTGGCAAAACAAACTTTCTCTAGCAATCAACTGTGCACATAAAAAAAGTTTATAACTTTTTTTATGTGCACAGAGTTGTAAAAGTCTGTCTGTTACGCAAAATAGTACCGTAAGTAGAGAGACGCACGTAATGCGGTATAAAAAGGACGGATGAACCTGTGGATTTTTCAACAAGTCACTGACTAAAAATGTATCAAACATTGGAGTTAAATGTACTAATCAATCTTTACAAAAATACCGAAAAGTATTGAAATAAACCAATCACTAATTAAGACACACCAAGTTTGCTTAATGATATCTTAAGAAAGAAATAAAATCAATGTTAGATATTTTAACAAAATTAAGTTCACTATAATTCAAGTCCATATCAGATTCAGTGTTTGAATTGTAATTTTCAAGCAAATCATCATCCAAAGATCTAATGTCTGATAAGATACCAAAATCAAAGCTATCGTTGTTGTCACTTTCTTCATCATCATTGTCATCACCACTACCATCTTTTTTCTCTTGCCACAATTGTTGCACTTGCACAAATCAGTGTAGGATAATCCATAGGATTTACAGACACAAGCATTTAATTGACAGCAAGATGTACTGCAACCCTGTTCTGGTGGAGGGGATAAAGCATCCATTAAACTTCCAAATTCCCATCATCCAAAGTCCAGACCCATCCTTCATACGGTTTTGGAATCTTTGGATAATATCACAAATATTACATATCACAATCTTTTACAATGGTATAAAAGTGCATCCTTCGTTGAAGAAAGTTTCTGTGGTTCAGTGACTCGTGTATTGGTGCATAATTTAGCATGTCTTGCTTGGTTGACGTTATTACACTCCCTTACACCATAAAAAGTAGAGACAAAGTTTTCAATTCAATCAACTTATTTGTTTACAGGCTGCAACAAAATCCTTTGAATTTATCATTGTTTTGAAAGCTTTGAATTTACCAACAGTGTGGAAGGCACTTTTGTATTCACAGAAAAGGGCACAGACCTGGAAGAGCATTACTGCAGTCAATGCTGAGGTCTAGTAAGATCTTTTTTATGTCCATCATGATTTACTCCGGTACCAGTTTTATTTTTTTTTGCAGGGGGCTTAAATTTAGTGTCTCTGTAAGGGGCAACTATGGTTTGGCACAAAGGGACGATTTTGAAAGTTAAAACCTCAAGATTCCCTGAAAATGCATAAAAGGGGGGCTTAAATTTAGTGTCTCTGTAAGGGGCAACTATGGTTTGGCACAAAGGGACGATTTTGAAAGTTAAAACCTCAAGACTCCCTGAAAATGCATAAAAGGGGGGGAGGATTTAATAAAAAAATTTATGTTTCTTTTTTTTAAAATCGCCTGTCCTCTGGTTCCTACACCACTGCAAAAATAAGATAGAAATTGTAACCTGTTCTCCGACGTTGCATGTCAACTTGCAAAATTTGAAATCTACATTAAAGAATAAAGTTCAGTCACCAAACAGCTTGTCAGGGCTACAAAATTCCTTAAATCAAGCAAAATGAAAGTATCAGTTCAGTCTTGTTTTTCAGATCAAGAAGAAACTTTTTCCACTTTAATGGCCAGTTATGGTCTCTTTGCTCAACTTTCATCCTAACTGATCCAGTCAATCCCCGTCTTTACATTCGAACGATTTTATTGAGTCTTGTTTGTATTGGCCAGTCACAAAATAAATGACAAAAGATTTAATAGAAAACTATGAATATCAATGTAAAACGAACCTGTCGTTGATTCTGGATTTATGTCAATGTTGTCCCAAACAAAAGTAATAAATACCGAAGATGACAATGTTGATGGACAATTGCTCCTGATAAAAACAAAGTTCATCGCTTTGACAGCCAACAACATTTCCAAATAGTTACCCTCGTTGTATGAAATACCATGAGTGAGTCTGTTTAACCACTGTATCACAACTTTTGATCCAACAAGGTGTGTTTGAAACATCTGTAACAAGCATTTTTGAAGTTGTATATAACGTGCTGGCAGATTGACAAAAAAATTTTCATTTTCTCTCACATTCTTATCTTTAAATAGCCAGACAAAATTGACATTATTAGGCTATTTAAAATTGGGGGAGGGGGTCTTTGGTTTTTGCATTTATCAATTCATCTTCACATGATGGCAATTGTGAATAAGTGTTTTGGATATTATGAATTTCGTTTTTTACAGCACGTCCTACATTTTTCAACTATTCTTCGATAGGAGGCGTTTTGGTATTTTTCTTTGAGGTGTTGATCTTTTTGGAGAATATCTTATTACTTTACTCTTTTGGATTTCATTGTTAAAATGAAATGCATTTCCATCAATCCCTCAAAACTTTCACTTTGATAGATATTATTGACATGAATAAACATGCTTAAATCTTGTTCCTTTCTACATGATATAACAACCCAAGGAATGATTAGAACTTGTAGATAGTTTTTACTTCACCATTGCCATTCTTCCAGTTTGATATATCTTCTTTAAATTGCAACTTGTTAGGGGAATCAAAAATACTTTGTGCTTGTAATATTACAAAATACAACATATTAATTAAGGATATTAAAACGAATCATGAAGTTTATGAATCTTACGACTTTGTCAAATGTTAAAGTGTTTCACGGAAAACAATACATATTTCCATGTCTTCTCAGTAGTAACCGTTGATTTGTAATATTTTACAAAATTATTTGTTGCAGAATTGCTAATAGCATTTATCAGTAGAAACAATTCTGTGAACATTGGATTCCGTTGTAAAACTTGCAACCTCAAGCACTATCCAAAATATTTTTTAACTATGTTTTGCTTACTATTGTCCTGTATTTTTACGTCTTCTTTTTCGGTTTCATTTCCATGTGATTCTGATTTTTCACTTTTATCACTTTTATCATTTTCTGGTTCTCTATCATCTACTCAAAAACTCAAATCTTTCCTTAGCTGTGGGCATCAAAATTGTGCGATATGGAAAGATTCTATCTTGTTCGCTTTTTTTCTCTTCATTATAACTTTGTTAACACAATTCTTCTCTCTATTTTTTTTTTTTTTTTGCTTTTTTTAATTTTATGTTTTGTAACATAGATCCCTTCTCATCGTTATTCGAATATTTTATCTTGAATAGTCAAAGTACAAAGTGAATTAGTTCAACAGATATTCCAGTTAGAACATTCTGAACATTCTAGTTAAAATTATCCTGCGTAAACATTCTTTAATCATTTTTCGATCTACTGAGTATGAACCTGTTGTTGTTGTTGCTGTGGTTAGATTTCTTTTAATCTTTAGTCCAAATGACAAATTGTTAGTCTACGTTTACAAATGGTAAGGTGGAGGTGGTTTGGAACAGCATCTATGATTCTCCAGAAAAAGGTAGTAGGAGAATAAGTAGACTTTTTATTTAATAGAACTCGGTATCAAAGGACAATAAAGGAGGTTCAGAGAAACAAAAAAGATATGATATGATTACTTAATTACTTTGTTTTTATACTATGAGGGAATTCAGGTGGAGTATGTTCTTAATTGAATGTATATTTAGAACAAAAATCTCAGCAGCCTTCTTATAAAAATCTTAGCAGCCTTCGTATAAACTGGTTCTTATAAAAGACAATTAATTCCGATATATATAGGCTACGGGAACTAGCAAAATACTGTTTCTTTGTTTCGTGGTGTAATTCGTGAAGACTGAGCCAATGGCACGAACCTTTTTAGAATTTATATACAGGGCACTTTAATTGCACTGACATGCACTGCAGACGCAAAGATTGGACACTTAAAATTTAGTACTTATATAAAAATACCACTGGCGAATATTTACAAAAAGAGGACAACTTCAACATTGTTTGATGTTGTTCTTAAACTGGGAGGTAAGCTATGCTATAGCTACATTTAGGATTAAAGGTACTGTCCAGTAAAAATATAATAATAAAAAAGTAGCCTGAACTGAATTCAACTTACCTTATTTTTTTTTGCGAAAATATAAGTGATTATATTTCTAAAGTTTTACAACTCGAATAACATTTCCTTTATGTTTACAAATTCTTCATATCGCACGTTGTCGAAAGCAAATTTATACCGAAGCCATTCTACATGAAAGGGAGGCTAAAATAATATTTTTGTTGTGACGTAAGCGTTGGGTTCTCGGCGAATCAAAACATTGTAAATAGAAAATGATTGTTTTACTCTGAAGAACAATATTACCAGATTAAATTTAATTTTTTAAATATTTTACCCCCTTTTCAAAAAAATGTAGGAATTTATGATATTTAATTTCAAAGCATGCAACTCATTTTCAGAGATAGAACTTTATGTCCCTGTCCACACAAACAGAATGTCTGTCTCTACACAAATTAAAGTAGATTATTTTAAAGCTGCTTTAATTTTTGTGCCGGCACTGAGACCAGACACGGGTAAGATTATTTACATAAAAGTATATCTACGCAGACATCCGTTGGAGTGGCCGATGCTCAAACACAGACAGCATCGTGCGATGATGAAATGAAAAAATCTGACGCGACATGTCAAGTTGAATTCCTTGACGAATCTGGTTATCATTTTTTGTAATATACCAAACTATCAATTGTTGTTGTCATATCGTACATATATCGTACTCCAGAAAACCGACCAGCGAAAGGAGAAATTATAGAAAATACAAACGCATTAAATAAATTGTGTTTTATGTACCTTTATACTTCCTCGACAATTATAAACGTCGTTCCCAGTACCCCTATTCTATTACCGAAGCTACATTAATTACCGAACAAAAAGAAATACTTGGTTCGAGGTTATTCACATTTACACTTTTTATACCGTAATGCTTCGAATAAACGCCCATTAAACGCCCCCAGAAAAAAATTTATACCGCACGTGGATTAAAATTGTTTAAATAACACTTGGGGCACGAAGAAAAAAATCCAGTAAATTCGGACTTTGCTATGGTTTCAAATTGTTTTGTCAAATGAAGAAATTATATACAATTAAATCCATGATAAAATGTCTGTTCCGCCTGTAAGTGCAGTTTTGCAGACTTGATTCATCCGTGCTCCGTCGGCGTTCACCTCCGCATTAGTTAAGAACCGCATGGCTGGATTTCTTGTGTAAGACCTGGTTACCAACGACGAAGGGGCCAGGCAAAATAGATTCATGTCTACGTAGTTCTTTTAACTAAGTCAGGAGTCGGTGAATTAGCTAGGATGGTCAGGTTGGCTATGAATAGGCTTGCTCGTGGATAAAAAGGACCAGGACTATTCGATAATTCTGAGATCTAAAAGTGTCCGACCAAGACGGAAATCTATAGACGTTTTGTCCGACGAAAGTTCTAAACGAGCTAAGGACATGTCCGACCAAACTGGAAATGTGGCGGGCATTTTGTCTGACGAGACTCCAAAAATTATTTCGAGGGCTGCCATCGCACGCTGTAAAATGGATTTTATAGGTTGATTTTTAAAACTCAATATTTATTTTTCAGGCGTGCGATTAATTACACGCCTGAAACGATTTACGCGTGTGCCAAGGCGTGCGCGTGCGATCGCACGCCTCTCCTAAAAAAGACTGTTGTTTTTAATTTACAATCAAATATTCTCGTCGTCAACTTCATTTGTCCGAGAAAAATCAATTTCAGGTATTTCTTCACCTTCTTTTAAGTATACACCCCATTCGGACTTGGATATTCTCTACGTATCCTAGACACGACACAGGATGGTATAACCCGACGAACGCCTTTTCCCAAGTGGTTATGAACAAACCAACAAAATTGGCGGTATGCCGCATATCGATAAGGTCTAAAAATATCATCCTCAAATAAGATTAGAAATACTATGACAACAGAAATTTCAAAGTGCTAGCGACTTTCTGCACGCGCCAAATCTCTACACGGGGGTAACCCAAAGAATACGTCATTGCATAAATTGCGCATATTAATGTTTTTACCCAGTCCTTTTCCGCGTTCGAAGTTCATGTAAAGATGGCGATTGAGAATGGCATGGTCAAGTAAACAAATTCAGTTTAAACTTATGAAAGACAATTTTGGTTGTATTTAAATACTTTTTTCTTTACTTTTGTACCGAGATGTAACTAATATCAAGTTTTAATTTTTTACCGGACAGTACCTTTAAGCTAGCATTTGTTAGGATTATTACATACTGCCGTTATTAGTCATTGTTACACCATTATTTTACTCATATTTATTAATACTACTCTCAAAAATATGTAGTTTTATTCACAAGTAACAAAATGTATAGATAATGAGAAGAAAAGGGAAATATTTATATTTACAAATTTTTGAAAACATAAAATGTTATTAAAAAACAATTTTGCTCAAGGATGATTCCTTTAAAATAATCATACTTTTGTAATTTACATTTTACTGTATTAGAACATCATCTTTACCATCAGAAACATCAATCGTTTCTAGAAAGTGACAAGTATTTTTGAATGTGAAAAGGAGCACTTTTTTTTGCGAGTGTGTGTCATTGCACTTGTCTAGAGAAACGGTTTGATACACAGTTAACATTAATGATATTTACTACAATTTGAAATGGCAGCAAGCTAATACCTTTGCTTTACTATGAGTAGTATCAGTGTCTTCTATACCTGCCTCCTCCATCATAGAATATACAATAGTTAAAACTTTAAAAAATTGTACCAGTGAAATCTAGAAGTATAAATACATTAAAGAGATTGGATTTCTATTTTAAACTTCCTTTGGACTTCATTAGCACAACTAAATTATTACAGGTGCAATAATCTGATACTATTCATACCTTGATGGAAAGCACCTCGTAGTACCAGAAACATCTCAAAACAGGAAATAAATTGTGTCCAAGAATATATATTGATTTCTGTGCACTAATGTAGGATACAGATGCAAATGTGCAAACTGCTTTTAAGAGCAATTCCAAGATGGTAAAATTTTTTGTATGTCTATGATGAAAGAAATATATAAGCATACAATGTCATCTTTATGCCAAAACAGTTATAATTGAAAATATATTCCTTCTTATGCAAAATATCAAATAAAAAATGGCTTTACTTAAATAGGAAATCCTATTGTAACTATCTATAGCAGTATATATCAAAAACTTATATATAATCTAATAAAAAATATTAAATAATAAAAAAAGGGTTTTAAAAACATTTCAGGAGTTCACACACCCGTTTTAAGTCTCAGCATTCCTTACAATGATACTGAATTTATGGGTTACTATAAAAAAAGTACTACGCACAATTAAATAAGTACCATGTCAAAGAACAAATATCTTAAACTTTTGTTTTTAGGACACGTGCTCAGTTACTTGATTTTTTTCAGTAAAAAGACCAAATCCAAAAGAATAAATCCGAAATGATGTCTGGTGTTATTTTTAAATACAATTGTGGTAGCTGCAAAGCTGCCTTTATTACTGAAACATCATAGCATCTCAACGCACGCACATTAACGTACGGTCATGTGAAAACACCCCATCTTTTGACGGTTATTGTATCCACGTACAAGGGATTGCTCTCCACTAGGAATAAAAGAAAACGTATTCATTATGCAAAAATATTTTAAATATTCAAGTATCATTGTAAAAATACTTTTAGGCTTTAAAATAAGTGCAAAAAAAAAAGAATTTTTGCTTGTGTGGTCTTTCACACTCATTGTTAATAATGAATGAGTGCACCCTCCTCCCCAGGGTTTTTGACTTTTTGATATGAAAGATGACGTCGAAAAATACCCTGGTATCGTTGACCGATTTTGAAATATGATTGGCTTTCACATTTTCGCATAATTATGATGATTTTTTTCCTTAGTCAGCATGTTTTCAGGTCAATAATAATGGTGCATGAAGCCATGATCAATCAGTTTTGTAAACAAAACTTTATAAAGCCAGCAAAATTTATTAAAAACATTTTGGTGTTACTTTGTTAGATTTAATAAAACATAACTGACTCAGTCCTGGTGCTGCGTTGTACATTAAGAAAGAATAGTAGACTGCTGAAATAATAAAAGAACAGCCCTGTCTTTTAGAAAGTGTTTGTAGCTAGCTAAGCTAGCTAAAACAAGGTTGTTAATATGCTTAGCACGTAGTAGGTGATGAAAAACCTACTGCAGACGTGCTGATAACAGCTATCCTTATGTATTTTAGCTTGATACTTTGTTTACATTTAGCTAGCTATTAGCTAGCTCAACTTTTATTAACGTTTGAAAATTACGATAGGATTAGAGACTTTATTCCTCCGTAAAATGCAATAGCAATATATTTGATGAATTAATGAATTTATTCAAGAAAAAGAAAAAGAGGGAATCTTAGTGTCTCTGAGAAATCTATGAATTTCAGTAATACCTTATTCATGCAGAGGCAGGTAAAATCAACCCACTCGCAGCTTAAAAAGACGCTGATTTCAAAAGGTCTCCTAAATACTCCTTAAATGTCCTCATTTAGGTTTTCTTCTCAAATCTCCACAAAAAAAAAATATATTTTATATATGCTAGTTTTTATATTGTTTATTTTGAATCACCACAACTTGTGGTTGTTGTGGCCTGCAAACACTTATCTTTTGTAGAAAAATACTGAGATGCCACTCTGTGTGTTCCTTCATTTTTACAAGTGCGAGTTTTTCGCCTCAAATCTCCTCAATTTTGTTAACAAAAGCTCCTCAAAAATGACAAAAATCTCCTCAAAAAAGTCCTCAAATCTTCTCAAATTTTGTTTTGAAAAAAAAAGAGTGTGAACCCTGCCCAATCAAGCATGGCACATATTTTTATTTAGATCTGACAATTTCAATTATGAGAATTGCTCATAATGTTTTTTGCACATGTATCTTTGTCAAAATTGATATACTGTCGAAATTCGTTTATCGGTGTCCCCGAAAACTACCAAATTCAGAAACTCAGGAACTATGATAATAGTGGAAATATTTTTTGACTCAAATTTATCAAACCAACATAAAAACAAGTTATCGCAAGATTTCAGTCTTTCTTTCAATTATAATTTTTGCAAAAGATATGGTTTCCAACAAGAAGTATTTCATAGCTCACTTTACTGGGCACCTTAAAGGTACTGTCCGATTAAAAAACAATATCTCTTCTTTTGTTTTATTAAGTATCAAAAATAACAAAGATTGCACTCTTAAACAACAAAGATTTATCCAATACTTAGCACCATCGTTTGTTTGTTTTGATCTTGCTGCACTCGTCTACCATCTTCACGAACTTTCGAACGCGGCAAAAGGACTGGGTCAATTCATTATTCAGCACATTTTTGCTTGTGACGTAGATACCTGGCTTCTTATTAGGCGACCCCCCCCCCCCCCGACTTGCGCATCGAATGACTAAATGTTTATTTATAATTTTTTTCCTTTGTTTAAAAAAGTTCTTCATGAAGATAGCAATGAATGAAAATAATTCGCAGGTTCTAGGATTTCAATTCGAGCCGGAAAGAACAGCGAATGATGAGCTAGTTCCGACTTTTCAAGACGTAGAGGAACATAACATCGGAGACCTTGTTGCTCCTACTCGCCTAAATGTTGACGGAGGTCTATGGTGCCTGTGCGATAAATGTGAGAGGATGCCCTCTGAAGTAGAATGTTTTTGCTGTCACGAGACAGACTCTCAGTTTTTTTCAGGAATATTTGAATAGATGTGCGATGATTCGCACGTGTAAATCAAGTAACGTGTGTGATGTAAAACGCATTCTTTGAAGAATGTTACGCCTGCGATACGGGCTCCAAGGTTTTTGTTGCGCATTCATTTTGCGGTAGAAAAGTGGGGGACGTTTTAAATCGTGAACCCCAAACACGATGATCGAGGTTTCGTTTTTACAGGCATAAAGAAAAAATCCATTAAATTCGGACCTGCTATGGTTTCCAATTATTTTGTCAAATGAAGAAATTATCTACAATTAAATCCATGATAAAATGTCTATTCCGCCTGTAAGTGCAGTTTTGCAGACTTGCTTCATCCGTGCTCCGTCGGCGTTCACCTCCGCATTAGTTAAGAATCGCATGGCTGGATTTCTTGTGTAAGACCTGGTTACCAACGACGAAGGGGCCAGGCAAAAGAGATTTATGTCTACGTAGTTCTTTTAACTAAGTCAGGAGTCGGTGAATTAGCTAGGATGGTCAGGTTGGCTATGAATAGGCTTGCTTGTGGATTAAAAGGACCAGGACTATTCAATAATTTCTGAGATCTAAAAGTGTCCGACCAAGACGGAAATCTATCGGATGTTTTGTCTGACAACTCTCCAAAAATTATTTCGAGGGCTGCCATCGCACGCTACAAAATGGATTTTATAGGTTGATTTTGAAAACTCAATATTTATTTTTCAGGCGTGCGATTAATCACACGCCTGAAACGATTTAGGCGTGTGCCAAGGCGTGCGCGTGCGATCGCACGCCTCTCCTGAAAAAGACTGGACTCTATTAAATATTTTCAATTACATGGTATAAATTTTCTACTCCTTCATGAGAAATTCTTAGATGCGAGTTTGATTGAGTAATATTGTAATATTTTTCAGATAAAAATGTATTACGGAACACGAAGGATTCCGAGCGGTGGTTTTATTGAAGAGTACGCTGTGAACATCTTTGGCGGCACTCCATGACAGAGAGTTCGAACAACCACCTAGTTACCAGCCCCCACTCACCTCCTTAACATCCTTTTCTTTCCTCCGTTCAGATATTTCTCTGACTTTTGGTTTTTCCTTATACGGAAGATTTTTTTTTGGATCCTTGAGCAGCGAAAAAAAAATTTTATCCTGGTTTTTTCGACTGTTGTTAGTGCAATTCACAACAGCGCACCACAACATTATTCTGCCTCTCAACCTTACTGAATGTGCGATCTGAGTCTAATCTCTCTGTGGCGGGACATCTAGTAAAGAGGAAACTAATTTTTAATTATTGATTAGTTGGCTTTAGAGTAGCTGAAACAACTATGCAACCCTAAGGCTAAAGTCATATTGAACTTCAAGTTTTATTAGCGAATGCTTCTTACTTAGGTTCGTACAGAATTAGCACAGTGTGTGTTTACCTTAAGGTCTAGACACATCTCTCGCCTTCGATTTTTTAATTCCATATGAATAATTCATAAAAAGCGGTCTTTCACAATTCAGGGGGTAAAATTACCAAAATTTTTAAACATATAATAAAATATCAGCCCTGGCCCACGTTTTATTTATTTTGGTCACTTCGGCGCGCTCCAGGTAAATACGTCACACGCGACATATTATTTCAGCCTCGCTTTAGTGCCTATCATCTATCATCCGCCATCCATATAAACAATCGAAGCGAGAGACCGCATGCTTTTTTTGTAAACAAGAATGAGATGTTGTTCAGTTGGTGTTAGGAAAGAAAACAAATAATTATTTAATTCTTTTATAGAAATTAGTTACAAATAAGAATTTCTTGTCAAAATTTTAGTTGATTTTTAATCGGACAGTACCTTTAACAGCTATTTTCCACTTTAGGAAAATTTTCCATGATATGAAATGGACAGGAACAGAACAAAAAATTTTCTACCTGTATCTTCCATTTCATAATATTGCGCATTTTTATACAGAAAGTAAACACACTTTTCGCAATCCTCACCCAATGAAATAACCTTATTGGCTAAACAATTCTCTACTTGTCTTTTTCGCACACAACGCAAAGAACAAGTTAAACTCGATTTTACTTTGCTCAGAACAGAATAGACAAGAACATTTTCTGTTCATGTGACGTAAACATGCTCAGAAATTTTTCTGTTCCTTTCCATTCAGTACTTATACTCACACTTTCATTCAAATTAAGGAGGTATTTTAAACAAGAGTAGAACTTTTTATCTTTGCAAAAAATTAGTTCTCGTAAAAATTTAAAAGTATTTCAAAAATTAGTTCTTGCAAAAAATAATTTCCCAAAATACCCCTTAATGGTTCTGCTGTTTTACATAACAGAATGTCAGAATGTCTAAGGCAAACTTATATGATATCTGAAGCTGTCTACATATATCCTTCTCTTTAATTCCTTGTTTTTTTCTGTTGCCGGAACATAAAATTCTGCCCGCTAAAGTTCCGCCATTGCTAGTCGCATAAATTAACGTATGACGCGTTTGCATAATCTGGCCAAAAATTAATCAACGACACCAGGGTATTTTTCGTCGTCTTCTCTCATATCAAAAAGACAAAAAAACCTGGGGAAGAGGGTGGAATGAGTGCTGTTTTGTGCTACCTTTCACATCCATTATGATAAGTGTTTTTTTCTGGATTCACTTTGATTAACTTCAATTGATTGTATGGTTGTTATTTTACTTTTAATGCCTTTTTTGCAACACAAAAAATCTATTGATAAAACAAAATTTGTAATCAATAGTGGTGTCAACTGAGTTGGTTTTCTTGTTTGTTAGGAAAAGGGGCCAATGGTTGCTATGCAAATTATACAATACCTTTTGTATGTGTAAATCATTTTTTAATATAATATAGGTCAAGATTTGTACCAAAAAATTAGTATCCTGTATGCCAAACATATAGTCTAGTGGTACGAGCAGGGCTCTTCTTTTTATTGCCAGGAAGCTATCTTCTTTTACAGTGATAACTAAAGCAAACCAACAAAACTGTTTTTTCTCTACAAATTTCTGAATATTAGTTTTCTTTTTACATCACATGATGAATGAATTATTTTTTATTCACAGTAGGATGCAATTATTCCCCATGTCAGCAGACAATAATCACCAAGAGATAGGGTATTTACGCAAGGTTCTTAATGCAATGTTGATGATGTAACTCTTTTACCTATTAATGGTGATGCTAATGTTGTTATTATAAGTTAAATCTGCATGCAACATAAAACATTTCGCATAGTTTAAGCAGATGTGAGCAACAAATAATGGTATGGGAAATAGTTATATATAATCTATATAATAAACTGCTGTGTGTGTCTGTGACTTTTGCAAAGAGGATGTTTTTTAGTTTGTTTGTCAAATTAGCTATCTATTATCTTTGAGGCGTAATATCTTGGTAACGGCTGGAAATAACTGACGTTGTCACCCATGTCGGTAACTAGGGGCCACCTGGAACCAGATTGGGTATGTTTCCCTAAAGCTGAGTTATACAACCCAAGGTTAAAGAACATGAGGCATGTGCTTTTATATGAATTGAAGTTGCAAGACAGTGATTCTTTTAAAAGATATCACATTTAGAGATTAATACATTTTTGAGCATTAGCGACCTGTGGCATAGCTGCACTTAAGCAATTAACCTGGAATTCAACATCACTCTTCTAGTCTCATATATAATC
>JASGCC010000955.1:0-47904 GCA_030067915.1 Hydractinia echinata | reverse complement strand
GGAGTGACGGATGTGCGCCCAATTCCGTTTGAGCTTTGTGTTCGCTTTGCTTACTCAGTTTCATCCAGACAAGAAAATAGAGTGGAATTACAACGAGGCCCATCACGGCAAAGGGCCAATAGACGGAATTCGCGGGACAATAACAATAAAGTCTTCAGGGAAGTAAAATCTGAAGAATTACGTTGAAAGTGCTGATGATTTTTCCAAACATGCTAGCCGCTTTATTAAATTTGTCACACCACCTTACCTATTCTAAAGACACATCTTCGAAGAACCAAGTGACGTAGAAGAGACAACTTATATTCACGGTACAATGAGCATCCACAGAGTAGTCAAGAAGAAAAACGCTCAACGGATAACGTATCTTGATTTTTACCGCCTTTCGTTAGACGAAAAACTCTTTTTACTCAGTACTATCGGAAATCCAATGATCCTATAGTTTGTGGTCACAAAAGCTTTGAGGGAGGTTCTATTTGTTGTCCCCATTGTTTAAATGAATACTGTGATGGCGAGAAATGGCTAGAATGCGCTGTTTGCAAGCAGTGGTACTGTAGTGAAGATTGTTTTTCTGCATAACCAGGAAACATTGTATCTGTCGGACGCAGAAAATTCTCGTCATTGTATTCATTTTTTCACCAGGAAAAAAGGCCTCGTTGGATATCATACAAAACTTTATACACAAAAGATTTAATTTATCGAATTGGTTATGAGGCAAAGCGAATGGTGCAAGTGATGAGAATAGGTACAGATCTTAGTAATATTTCTAGAGGAGGATTTGTTGAGGTGAGATGTACTGTGCTAATGTCTCCTTTAAAAAAGCCACTATTTGAGTGTCGAATACCACAGCTGGATAAAAGTTTTATAGCTATACGAGATGTCACCATCGATAACGTAACTTAACTGAGTTTTTTGTAAAATAGTAAAGGGCGAATGTGGGCCGGAGTATACTATGTTACAATGTTGACCGAACACTTATGTGCAAGAGCTGTAACCTACAACTGTTGTTACAGAGTTGTTAAATGCTCTCTCAATACCAACATCAAAGGAGAATAGGAGTAAACTATATCGCAATGCAGATATAAACTAGCCTTTTAAGACAGAGATGTTAATGAAAAAAGGAGGTTTCTCTCCAAAGAATAAGAAGCCACTGGAGAACTTCTGTATTCTCCCCTTTACGGGGATGATCGAAAAGCTAATGGATTTCGGCTGTACAGAAACAAACACCTATGAATGTGGAAAGATGAGGATTGGTGAAATTCCTCATGCTTGGGATCTGGTGCGGGCCCTTGAGTAAGCATCCCCTGCCTCCTGCAAGACACCAGTCGCATTCATTGACACCATCCGCCAAAACCAATGAAATGGCCCGGATATGAATTCTTTCTTTGGATTTAATCGATCTGATGTCATACAGGGAATTTCTAATTGTGATAAAAGTAACAAAAGACAAGCAGATTCAAATATATGACGAGCTTGTCAAAATTGCAGCAATTCAAGCAAGAAATGCTGGAAAAACCAGTGATCTGTTACATTCGAAGTCTCGTAATGCACGAAATGAAGCAATTCATAATACTGTGAAGTTAGCATCTCAGGATGACATCAAAAGTGAGTGTTTAAGTTACACGTATTTCTGTACACCTGTTTGATGTATATAGTCGAGATGTTTCGGTATCATTATTTTTTTAAATTTGGTTTGTCATCGTGAAAATAAATTCCAACAAAATATTATTGATTATTATAGCTCAAGTTAATTGCAGTTGAGTGAACTAAAATATAAGAACACTATACTGAGCTTTAAAATTGGTGCACGATGTTTTGTTTACCCACATTGGGTATTGCCTCAATTAGCCAGGCCATTGCGCCTAGCCTTTGTTACTAATGTCATATAAATTAGGAATTTCACATCAAATTGGCCTCTGACCTAAGCTGACAAGATTGTCTTGAAAAAACAACTAATGATTTCACTATCAGTTTAACTATAAAACGTTTTCAAGCATCTATCACTGCAACCTACTAGCTAGACATCATCAACTGCATCTTTTGGCTTCAATTACTATAATGGCATCCAATAAGCGGTAAGAAAAACATGCTGCTGCTGTGAGCCTCATCTGCTCACGTCCACAGAATGGGTGCAACTTGGCAAGGAATCCCTTGTTCTCATTTCCAACTCGTACAACATGCCTGTCAAGGGTTTTACAATTGCCCATCTCGCTCAAGGTTTATTTGATAAATTCCGGCGCGAAGCAACCCAGTTTCATCAGCAGGCAATTATGAGACAAGCCTACGAGTTTGCTATCTGACCAATCTCCTGCAGGTTTTCATTTTGGGGAAGATGGTCCCGGACCGAAAAATAGGAAGCGCGGCGTACCTACAGTGGAGGAGAGTGACGATCACCAAGACGTCCCCCAGCAGCCCAAACGTACACGTGTGGATGCAAAATTTAGTCAGCACCAAGAATTTTGTTTCGTCTCAAGGTCAAGGCCAGCTGCCTCGTCCTCCCTCTTCGACTTTTCGGCCGCCGGTTCACCTCTGCCGCATACCATCAAATAATGGCGGGTCTAGCGGTGTTGACTTCCAGCAGGCCAACATCGTTCGCAGCGAGCAGGATGTTGTTCACACAATTATTTGACGTAAGCTATATATAAGGTGTTTAAAAACAAATTATTCCATCATTTCCTACATAGGTGCTCGCATGAATTTGCCAGCATTTGAAAAAAACAGTATTAGAAAGACAAATGTATTTCATTTAACAACGTTGTGATGTTAATATAAAGAGAATATTTGGCGAAAAGGGGTGAGGATGCTGGGCAAGCAAAAATACACAAAACCTCCCTGTGCGTGTACCCAATTTAATAGCACTCTCCTCCAGTGCACCATATCCTAGTCTCATATGCGTATTTGTCTCAAACAACTTCTCGTTGTTACCTTCTCGCAATTTTTTCCTTTATCTCTTTTTTTACAACTTCTCATTGTTTCCTTTCTCTCTTTTTTCACAACTTCTCATTGTTTCATTTCTCTCTTTTTTACAACTTCTTGTTGGTTCCATTCTCTCTTTTTTACAACTTGTCCTTGGTTCCTTTCTCTCTTTTTAAAACTACTCGTGTAAAATAGCCCTTATCTCATGAGTACGCACACACCACAAAACGAAGGCTGACGAACGCAGCCCAGCATCCCCAAATTTCCCTAAATTCTTAAGTCCAGCCACATTACATTGCTTGTGTTTACAATTATCTAAAGAACATTACTTATGGGAAAAATAATTCTTATATGGGAATGAAGATAACAATTTTCACAGATATCATCCAGGGCACAAATAGAACCCTGCCCTAAATATGTACAAATTCTCTACATAGGTACAACGTCATAACAATGACACTGGCGCACAGATCGTTGCCTGCTTTTTCTTATCTACGAATTCGTAATGAATTCCTTTGAAATTTATCCGTTAAAGGATATTCACTTCAATAAGTTTTATTTATTTTATGCACTGAATCGCTTGTTTTTATTGTCTCTAAACTGTAGCTGTTTTTATCATTTTTTGTTTAATGTTTTATGTTGTATTCGAAGGTTGTTCTTCTTTGTTCCTGTGTACTGTGTTACTTAATGTTAGTCAAAGTGGTCATCGTATAATTTGCCAAATCCTTGCAATAAGGAAGATTTTGGATTATTTCGGAATCTTTAGAGGGTATAACCTCTACATAGCCATAACCACCTGTCTTTAGACAAGTATTGTCATTACAGCTTGCTGTTTTGTCACCTCATTATCATCCTATAACGTCCGAACATAACTACAACAGCATCATGGAAATGCTACACAAAAACAAATATCACAATGTTACAGGAATTGTGTGTCCCATAATTTAGTAACACCACTAAGGCATGCCATATTACTGCTCCATTCTAGCAAAGCGTTATTGGAGACATGTACGTATCGTCTCTAACAGTCACTAGACGACCTACCAAGAAATTTAATGACGGATTCTGATATACCCTACGAGGCTGCTGCAGAGGCACCACCAATCCGAAAACTATGTGTATTCAGATCTAAAGTGTTTTTAAGGCTTATACTTAAAAAAGCTGAAACATATTTCCGTGTCACAAAATCGCCACTGGAAAGGATAAACAAAGGACCGTGGTTGGCACCCCGAAACAGTAGGTATTGTCTAATCGCATTAACAGGACAACAATTGCCTCCAATGTTGGCAGGCGGATTTTGATTCCTTAACTAAAAGGATCTGTTTTGGATGCTTTAATAAGTAAAAATGCTACTGTCCCACAGGGAGAAAAAGTAAAATCAGAAGGTGCCAGATGGATGGCTGGATCAAACGTAGAGTTGGAAGGACAAACATATTCCGAGACACGTAAAACTCAAAAAAAGCAACAAGAATAACACATTTCCACAAGGCTTTGTCATTAGGAGAAAAATGGGAGTGGTCTATAAATGTCAACATTTCATTTAGATGAGCAGGAGTGATGGGTAACCTACGACTGACTACTTGAGGGTGACAACGTCGAATACCTCGAAAGACATAAAACAATTTGTGCATGAGACTAGTTTTTCATTGTAACGCAAACATACTTTGGTATTGGATACCACACAAATACACTTTGATTGTAGAAAATTTGACTCGTCCAGCAAGACCAGAAACGAAAAGTTGCAGAGTCAGCTCTTTTAGTCGAAACATTGGTGCAGAAATTTTGGTACAAAACCGTTGAAATGCGCATTCCAGATAGGTATGTAGACCTGGTATTAGGTGAAAGTGCTGAAATCAAGTAGCGATTCATAACGTGTCCAAGAACTCCGAGACCGATTCGGGGATAAGTGTGGGAGAAACTTCTGCTTTGAACATATGCTTTGAACTTTGTGACTTGTAATCGAGAAAGGAGATCAGCGTAAATGTTGGAACTTCCAGCTATGTGACACAATAAGAGAGTGATTTCCGCTGGCAGTAAAAAAAAAAAGAATTTTCAAATCAATGGTATGATGTACTTGCATTTACACGACCATGTTTGCCAAATGTTAACAATCGCTTCATTATCTGTGCGTAAAACAACTTTTTGTTTTACCCCAACTTTCACCCCAGTAAAATGTGGCAACCACAATGGCTATAGCTCGCAAAAACTGATAATAAATCTTGCTGAAAATAAATGGGTAACGAAAACCACCGACCATCATAATATCCTCCAAGACCTAATCCTGACGCGTCTGTATATAGGTCAGCCCTATTATACGAATGGTATCCAACTGGAATAATGCCACCCTATTCCAGGATGGGCAAAAATTCCAGCCACCACTCAATGTCTTTCCGTGCCTCAAACGATAGAGAAATGTGATGGTTCAAATGACGCACCGTGGTGGACAAGTCAATTTAACGGCGCAGAAAATTCGACCGCATTTCACCACCTTGCAAGCAAAGAAAAGGGACCCAATTTATGACAACAAATCAGGTTTGGTGCACTTTTTTTGGATCTCCACTTCAGTAAGGTAGACATAAGGTCAATAAACTTTTTCTTAAGGAGCCCAATCATGAGATTAACGGTTATCTATCTCGATGCTAATGTAAGTAATTACTTGTACCGGACCAATGATTTTCCCAGGGGTCAGTGGGACTCCAAGTAATGAAAAAACTTTGATAATTGTGTCAACAAAAAACTGACAGTGTTGTTTGGAAAGGTGGGCATTGATAAAATCATCAAGATAATGTTTTAAATTTTTATGTGCACTAAGACAATGAAAATCCAGGTAGTAAATCTGCAAAACTATTATAATAAGGAAGATGATCTACCACCAAAAGGCAACACAACATCAAAATAAAATCTATTTCTCCACTGATAGCTGAGTAAATGCCAGTCGTCGGGATGAACTGGACATAGCCTAAAGGCATGTTTAATGTCTAATTTTGCCATGTAGCAGCCTTGACCTAAGGACTTGATTAAATTAACAGCCTCATCAAAAGAAGAATAGTGCACCGAATAATCGTCTTTGCTTATGCATCATTAACTGAATAACCTTGAGCAGTGAAAATTAGAAAGGGGTTCCTGTATGAACGGCCCAACGGTATGTCCCCTGTTTAATTCTTTTAAAAATAGCTGTGTCAATTTCTTACCATGATTGTAGGCAGACTTATTGTTCAAATGTAAAACCAAGAATAATAAAATCCACTAGGGCTCTGCTAGGGTGAGAAGATAAGAATTTGACTTAAAAACGTGTGCCTAGTGGTGTTGTGACCAAGACGTAATAGGAAAAAAAACTATCTGGGATCAAATTTAGAGGGCCGGGATGGACACTGTGTAGCTGGGTGTTCTTTGGAACAGTTCTGACATCGGTGGACAAGGTGCAGGGGTATCTACAAGTGATCCTCGATTAAAGCGAATGCAGGGGTTCCATGTGTGGGGTGTCCGGCTCTGAGAGGGCATTCCGAAACTGTGGGGGCAATTTACTGCGACCCGAAGAACCTATTTCGGCATTGTGAAGCAACATGTGCTGGGCCCTGACAAAAAAAAACACGGAATAGTGCCCACTTGTGAACCTTATGCGACAACACTGGGGGGGGGGGCTTGTTAAAAAAGGGCAACATCAATAACATCCCGTCTTTGGGAATGATTATTTGCCAGTTTAAAGCGGTAAAGTTGGTCATATGTGTAAACAGACGCAAAAGCGTTCTGAGAGGCAAACTGGCTAATGAAAGTATGGTAGGCTAACATTTGTTGGACAAGATGAGGGTAAAACCAACCATGCACCTCATAGAGGTGGTCCAGGCGGAAACCAAGAATTAAAGTCCTTACATTACCCTTCCCTGCCATTTTCTGGGATAAAGACACCTTAGGGGCACCGTTCACATTTTGGATGTTCAGATCGAACTCCCCCAGATCGTTCATGGGAAACAGAAGAATGTGGAGATGGAGGCAAAAGAGCAATCAAAATTCACGTACTCACGCACTTGAATTTTGTCTAAAAACGTTTGGAGATGGGCGGCAAGACACACCTAGATAAGGGATCCAGAACAGTAGCGTCATGTTGTAAAGGGGAAACTTGGAATTTTCAGCCAAATAAAATTGCTTTATTATTTGATCAACGGGTTTGTGTCATCAATTAAATTTTTCAATTTGATCAGCGTGATTTTAAAACGTAAACAAACAAAAACTCGTCGGCTTTTACTCGACAAAGAGGACATACTTTTTCGGCACATCAAGATTTTTTTTTGCGACATCAAAAGAAAAATAAAGGCATATCAACTTGCCTGTTACAGAGACACCGGATGGAAGTATTATTATAATAGACTAGTATTTTCATAATTGGTTACACCCCTAGATATACAGATTTTATTTGACTTGTGGATAATAACACAGGTTAAGATAACTTGTTTGAAAAGTTTGTGTTTACTATGGAAACGCCAATACTGCCTTTCTATGAAATCAGATTCGATTAAATTAATGCGATTATGCGAAAGGCTTATTCCATTATTCGAATGAACTTGTTTGAATTTTTGCAGTAAATTCATTTTAATTATGCGATAAATTCATTTATTATGTGAAAAACGCATTTGATTATGTCATAAACTTATTCCATTATGCGATAAAAATACGAAATTAAATAAAATGATTCGTTAAAAGTTGCAGCAGTCCAAAATATATCATTTCCAGCTGACAATTTAATCATAATAACAAGATAGCTGACCGCTTATGAAAGCTGTGGGAACGAAGATTACAATCTGATATTTCGCTTATCGCCATGGTCAAAGCGTAACCCAATCTATGCATCGTCGTTCCTAAGCATAATTGTTTTTCAAATTTGGCGATATTAGCTAAAAGCTTTCTGACCGCCGTTCCAAATTTTGGAAAAGTCCTGGGAACACGGCGGGTCCTACAACAAGTGACTTAAGGCGAAACGCGCCAGCACCCATATCAAGAAAGCGAAAAAGCCAAGAGAATAAATTGCTGGGAATTTTAAAGAACTGGGTGGGCTAGTTTCTTGCTTATGCTAGCAATTAGGGGCTTGTATTAACAATTATAAAACATCCCGATTACTCTAGGTTCAAGGGGAGACACACGAATCAAAAAAAAATGCGTTCTGTAAAATATTAACTTATAGGTTTTTCTGCATAATTAGTTCGGCTCATGTTTTTTTTTCAATTAAATGTAAATTAATTCAAATGGTTTTTTCGCTGCAAGAAGTTTCGCCAAGGAGAGAAGAAATTGAGCAAAAAATGTGGTAAGTGAACCGAGTTTATTAAAATTGTGTCAAAATACCAAAGAAATGGGAAAGGAAGTGTTGGTTAGAGCATTCAGATTCGAATACACGGTACCAAAAGAAGTCCTTTAAAACATTGTTTTATTACTTGGCAAGGAAATCTGACAAACATAAAAAACAATACAATTAACGTAATAATGTCCGAAATATGTATTTAAATAATTGATCCTCAATCTTATCTTCGTATTATTTGTCTTATATTCAATTTCCTTGTGGGAAATATGTAAGCATATCAAGTATGAGGACGTACTTTAAAACAATGATAAAAGAGTTCAGTAAAACAAAACAAACAACAAACAAAATGTCAATAAGGAAATATCAGAACAAAATGTAAAAACAAACAAAAAAATATAACTTTTTAAAATAGTTTTAAGCAGCACAACATCACAAAAACATGATAGTTCAGGTAAATAAGTTAACATTAAATCATCCTTATCGTTTTTTTCCCGTCCAAGTAAATAACATTTTCTTTCCTCTTCACTAATAAAGTTTTCTGATGTCACATTGTCCTTGCTCTTTTTCTTTTAGGCACATTTTAATGGTGGGAAGTTTTATGGCTCTTTTTAGCCCTCATCTCAATTATCGAGTTTCCCGGTGATCAAAATTTAACTAATAACATTTGCCTTGATCATTTTTTCCGCTAGTTGAATCTTGCAACACAGAATGCAATAACACTTCTCCAACATGCTAGGCGAACAAATCTATGACAAGTTTGCCAGTACCGCCTTCTGCAGTAAACCAATGTTGGAGTACTTTCGACACTGCCCGGCATCTGCCATGGTGCAAATTATTGCATATGGTATACGTCCATTCTCAACCTCAAGGGTCATTCGATTTGCAATGAAAGGGCACTGGGAATGTTTGAGAGAAACTTTTTAAAATTACACTAGTGATTGTGAAATGGTGATGTACATTCGGTTACCATGTTACTGCTTCAACATCGTTTAATTTCCAGATGGATCGAAGTTCTTAGTTTGGTGAAATGGGGTGGCTTTCAAGAACCGACTTGTTTCATATATCTTTGATACGCGTAATTCCGCTGATAAAATATATGTTTCCTTGTTTTTTCACTGCTCACATTGTTCAATTATAAACCGTAATCGGAAGTTTTTCACATTGTTTCATCAATAAGCATGGGCATTGTGAATATGACATATTTTTGCCATTTTTTTCTGTCAGCGCCTTAGTTTCACCAGCACTCAACTCATATAAGATGCTTTTGTGTTTACGAATTCATACAGCATCGATTCAATTGCCGGAATAGTTTTGAGGACGAACTTCAGGGGTCTGCAGTTAAAGATGGAGCAAGCTTTTTAAAGCAGATGAAAAAATCTGTATAATGATGTCAATTAGTGGTCGCTCCTTTTGTATTTTTTATTTCACTTCCAGTGAATCTTTGTGAACTCCTGAATACCAAGTTTTATGTTTTTTCAGGGGAAAAAACAAACTGTTCGTTCCCATTTTGTCCTCTGTGTTTAGAAGGAAATCGAAGTATTTCTCTTTGGATTTGTTTTTTAGCAGTTTTTAATTGGTGAATACATTCGTAACATACGCCACAATAGAATTATCTAAAAAAAAACAAAAATAAGTTTAGTTGTTGTTTTTTTTTTTAATTTTTTTTAACGACGTTTTCGGTCCGTACGCACCGGCCATAATCAAGTACAAAAGTTCAAAACACAAATTCGATATATATACAACCGTATGACGTTTTGTCCGTAGGGACATAATACGACTGGCGTTGCAGCCATCGCACTTTAAAAGCGATAAACGATAAAGTTTAGTTAAAATCTATAAATTCCTCGCAAAATATAAAGATACTGAAACACTTGCAATTTATATTTTCATAGAGAATAAAGTTTAAAGTGAACCTATATTCATGTAGTGTGTTTTCTTAACACTTTACAAAAATGCCTAAAGGATCCTCTTTAAAAACATGAACTGGAAATTAAAGCCAAAAAGAAAGAAAAAAAAAGACCGGTGATTCAAGGCGAAGAAGTCGTTGTCTTCATTTGCCACAATTTTAATGTATAACTAAAATTGTTTTGTTAAAAATAATACTTCTTTGGTTCATGTTATGTTCTGTAATGATTTTTGTTCCGGAAAATTCTATCGCTGCTTCACTTACCTATTTAAGGATGCCTCGGCCTATATAATGCTTTAAAAAAGTGTAAACATTACCTATCAATTTTGCAAATCCCAAAATCAAGTATTGGCCAATTTAATCTGTTGCACTATGATCTGAGTAATATACAGGTAATTATAGGCAAACAGACAAATTTTCAATATTGTGAAATTCATTATTTGCATATACATGTCTATAAGACCACCAAAGTATTGCCGTTGGCTCGTTGAAAAAAAACTTCGAAGAATATAGAGCACTTTGGAAATCGCAAAATATTACATTGAAGATATTGGGTTTTTAAAGAAAAGCTAATGCTTTTAATCGATCTGTATTGTTATGGGCCAAAATTAGTTATGCTCTAAAAATGCTCTTGCAAGGTTGGATGAAAGTGGAATTATGCTAACAACTGTGTATCAGTTAGGCAATACAACGCATCTTGCTTAAGTCAAAAGCATGTTTTGGACCCAGTGACCTACATGACCTGCAAATTGAAAAGGTGTCTGCAAGAGTTGTATTTTGCCCAATTGACAAAAGCAGATAAAGTTTTTTTTAGTCTGGTGTATTCTTCTGAACCCTTAGAATCAGCTCCGCATGCTTCTTAATGTTGGTATAGGAGCCTCAATGTGAAATAATGGGCCAACTTTTTTACTGTGCTCAAAGCTAAAAATAGATCTGACCAAAGTTAAAAGTTTTTGTTTTAATTAACTTGAATGAAACCACTACATTTGGGTAAAAGTTAAACCTTGCACTTTATGTACAGTACAACCCCATTGCTAACATGAATAGGAAATTGTGTTCTAAGAAAATTAATGGGCTGGACACTGATGACACCTTACATATGCACTTACATAGTCCATTATGTCTGACTATCATTTTCTGTCCAAAGCTTGATTGTTTTTTGATATTGATACATTTCCAGGAAATTTTGTCAAGGGAATATAATGACAATGTTTCAACCTTCTAATTCACGTAAAGTTTCGGACAAATTTATTCAGTTTTGGTCTTTAAACTTATTTTTCTTGCAATAAATATATCGAGTTTAAACATGGTTGTTTTCTTTCAATATCGTGAAATTAAGAAAGTAAAAATCTCTGTCAGCTACTTCTTCCAATGCCAATTGAAACTGTCATCTCCTTGCCTGTCTCAATAATTTCAAATAGCTCATGCAATTTAAATGATCTCCATGGATGACAAATATTGAGAAAGTCATGCCTTAATATGGAGTGAATATCTTAGCCTCTGACCGGAGGACAGTTGGTATAGACACCTACAGCCAATATGGTCTTTATTCCGCAATGGGTTATCAAAACTCATCTGGAAATATCTCGCACAGTCTTCTTGTTGTATATGATATAATTTAAACATTTGAAACCATGGAATTTCATCAATTTAACAACATTAAGATGCGAATATTTGTCTCTAAATTTGCAAAAGAATGTTTTCACTCAAATTGTGTAAATTCAAAGATTTTGATTTAGGAATTCCAAAAGCAGAGTTGATTGTGGTTCCATTATGTTTAATAGCATGCAACACCTGTAGGTGCTACTTTTAATACGCTTGCATTTTTCAGGGTGTACCTGAATATAAGTTTTTTTTATAAAAGATTGATAAATAGTATTTATTAGGTAAGAATTTTCCTACGCCTGCACCACCAAAGTAACGAAACTTAAAGAGGTTTCTACCTTCTGAAAAGAATTACAATTTTGCTGCTTTACGCTGTTATTGCCCATTCAATACAAAAAATCAAACAATAAAGCGCTGTTGTTTGATTTAATGACTCGTAATATTCTGCCTTAAGGTATCAATCACTTGTTAAATTATTAGAAACTGATAGAACTATTAGAAACTGAATTAAACAAAACTGGCTTAAGTTCAACCCTGATCAGTTTGTTCAGTTGCAATTGTTATCTTCAATCATTAAATTATTAGTATGTAACTCAATCCTCTATGCAAGCATTACATCATTCAGAAAGGTTCAAAAATACTTCTATTTACATTCACACTCTAAGACTCATTTTGTACAGTTTTTTACAGTAACTACTTATTTCATCGAGCATTCTGAACGAAAGGGGAAAAAAAGAACAACAGAATAATGAGCAATGCCTTTCGGGAACCAAATCATTGGTTTGGGATTGAAATAACGCAACATTTTGTCTTAACTTTCTTGCAAACTAACTTTTCCTTGCATGACATTTAATGGGTATAATTTACTGAAATTAACCAGCCAGCCTGAGAATTCTCTGAAATATTGCTGTAAATATAACAGGTTGAAATCACATAAAACTCATTATCAATTTTATCATTTCTGACACAATAATGAGATAAAAACATGGCAAGACAACATATCATCAAACAGATGCAATAACACCCTGAGCAAAAAGTTACTACAGGTCGCATCCTATGTAACGGTCGATGCATATTTTAGATGCAATATATTCAGTGCTTTCCGAATCAAAAGTTCCATTTAACAATGACTTTGGTTATGCATAATCTGAATAACAATGCCTTTGGTTCGGCATGATCTGATTCGTTCTGTTGGCCTGAGATGATTCAGACTCTGATTATTGAAAACATATATGATAAAGCCCGCCTTATAGTAAATTGAAACACTGGTTGTATATTCCAAATTAGCCTGCCAAAGCTTTCAAAATATAAGGGTTACTAGTTGTTAAATGAAGCAAGAATCTGGAGGGTGCATTTTTCATAAAATCTGTTGAACTTGACATCGACAAAAGCGTGGATAGTAATACTCCTTTTATAAAAATTATTGCGCAATATTCAGGCCTCATCATGAAAAAGAGGCAGCCCCGTTGCTCCAAATCTGTTATATTTTATCAATCTCTAACGATAACGGGGACATTGAAAAAATCACGCGCACGACATAATGGAGAATTAAATTATCTCCAATAATAATTTCCCGTAATTTTCCGTATTTTGTGATGACTATTTGATTACCTCCATAATTATATGACCGTATTTTATGAATAAACATTGCTAATTTAACGTTTTTACGAATTTTTTTTCAAGAGAGAAAGACGTACTAAATCAAACCTTTATTACTTTTAAAAAACTTTTAAAACTTCAAATAAATCTGCTAATTTTAATAACAACAAACTCTCTACACAGACTCGTAGTTTGTGTAACTAAAACAGTTTATTATAAATGAAAACAATGACGGAGACCATGAAATGATAGTGGAAAGTACTCAACTATTTGAAGAAAAGTCAAGTAGGTTAAACACGTTAATATTAAAAATTTTAATGGGTATATCAAGAAAGGAGAGATTCCACGGACACTGTTGCACACTGATATTATATATTTTTTAAGCAGATAGCTGATTAATATACGATCAAATTTTGTAACAAAATTTAAAGCTTGCACAAGCACACGCATAATATAAATAGTTATTCCCTCTACTTAGTTTTCTCTTGATTTTTATTTAAGGTCATGAAAAGTATCATAAATTAACAGTAAGAATGACATTAGTGACCTCCCCGTATTCCATATAGATTTTGAAAAAACTTGCAAATTTACAAAGATCGAACATTTAAAAAGATGGTGGTATTGAGGAGACACACTTCCAAGTATTACAACTTTGAAAGAAGATCAAGTTTCAGTGTTAATGAGCTATTTCGAAAATAAACCGACGCCAAAATTGTAGATCCTACACCTGATAAATCTGGCTACGTAAAGAAAGCAGAAAAAATGGGAGTTATTTTGAAACTGCTTGTGTAAAGAGGGAATGCTTTCCATTAGTGCCAGCTTTGGAAACTGCAAGCATGATATGTCAAAAACCAGCTGATTTAAACAGGTTGGTCGAATCCCTTGAAGGAATGCCAAAATTTTCAGTTGAACATATTCAAAATTAATCATGAAATGTGAATGGAAACATTTTGTAAAAATTTCAACAAAATAAAGAAACATTTTATACGCGACGTAACAATTCTCGAAGAGAAGTTTTCTTAGATTACTGATACAATAATATGTTAAAGAAGATTAAACAATATTTTTGTTTGAAGGGTGTAGCTGCAGCTAGTTGAAAAAGCAAATAGATGGGGTTTTTTAGGCCCATAAGAAAAAACCCTCCAATATTGAGTTTGCGAACTGTCAGTGTCCAGCTGGATTTAACGTTGTGGGCATGTTCTCATGCATATGCATGATAAACTTTTTAAGTGGGTAGTAGAGTGGCGCTATCTATGGTAACTAGAGGAATGACATATCTTAGATATTTTTATATTTACTGTATATATAAATAAGTACTTGAAATATCATAACCTTGTAAAATATGAAATATACCTCAAAGTGATATTTTTTGCAAGGATTGAATTTTTACGAGTTTTGCAACATTACCACAAAATAAGCTATAACAAAAATCATCTCCTTGAGGTATATTAATCTCATAATAGTGGTGTGTAGCAGTAAAAAACTTTTTAGATATTTTTTATAGCATATAATTGTAAAGATTCTTCTTTTTCCGAAACATTCTATACCTTTAAAATCGGATTCTTGAAAATTTGCTAACATTGCAACAAACAGTGATGAATGGTGGGTTAAGAAGAATCACTAGCATGTTAACAGCGAAATAACCTCATCTATGTGAAAAAGTTTTCAATCTCCGTATCTTCTTTTCGACATGTATTCTTTCAGCGGCAATTTGTTGGCTTTGGAATAACTTCGCTTCACTGAAACTTGATCTCGTCCTCTCAACAAAGATGGTATTAATCAGCTCACCGCGATTGAATTCAGCATATTCTGCTATCAAAAAACATCGATCCTGCCATGATGCGCATCAACCAAAGGCTCCCAGAGTCTCTGGGTATAATATTCCCACTTTTTCACTACTATAAGTTTTTTATCAGATATGCTCCAGGAAGGCTGAGGATATAAAAGTGAAGCACCCCCTTGGTGCAATTCCAACCAGAACTTTTAACTGTAGTGGTGACTTTTGGTATCTGAATTTACAATCAATTTAATGGACAACAAGTGAAGCAGGCACTGCAATTTTAATTCGACACAGTCTACTAATGCACCGTACGTTTGGAAATTTTTCCAAATCATTGATTTTGGCAAATTGCATCTTTTACCTTGCTGTCGAGTAGCCATACAATGCATAATTGATCCAAATTTAACGTAACATATAATTTAATCCAAGTCAACAACTGTATTGGTGACTGTAAGCTTCAGAACTTGAAAGATATAAAGATAAATTTTTTGAAAAATATCGAAGTTTCTTCTAATGCGTACAAGGGTCAACAAAAAACCTTTCTAAAAGGGGATGAGCATTCGGGGTCTCGCTCTCTGTTGAATCACTTTGACCTGTTGTTGTTGTCTAATACCACATTGTTTCTCCCATTGTCACCAAGTGTTCAAAGTGTTTTTCTTAATGTGCCACCAGGAGGCACGAATTATATCAGATTTCTCCAAAATGTTTCTCGCACAAAACAGCTATAATTATAACTTTAAAGTTGTCTTTTCCCATCAAACTCTTTTTATAACGATTAACGCACACTTTTCTAAAGACCGAGATCTATTCGGAAACTGGAATGAAACTCAAAGCACTTGTGATACGTTCACCCTCCAAATTCAACCTAAACCTCTAACTATCAGCATCCCCAAGGCAGACTTTTTTGCTTTCCAAGACTTGGTTTTTTTCTTTTTACCTTTTTTCGATACACTGTCCGCCAATAGCGATTTTTTTATTTATGGAAGAACTGGAGCAACGGCTGCTCGTTTCTGTGAGACCGGCAATTACGTTCATTATGAATTTATAAAAAGTGAGTATCTTTTTTCTTATTTTTAATTCATTAAGTATGTCACTTATATGAATCACCCTTGTAACCTTGTCCTTGTTGCTTGGATCTTAAATACTTCATTTATATACATCTTTACCCCTGCTTAATATTTTATTTCGCTTGTCAAATCATTAAATTGTTCCTCAGTTGTTTTTTACTTGAAATTGTACATGCTAGCAATAGTCGCTTTGAGTAAAAATTTATACCTACATGGTGTTGTTTTTTTTGTATCCTGCGACAAAATTTTTAAATGTTTGTGAGTCTGGTATTTTTTTCAACTAAATTGTATAACTCATTCTTTCTCGGTGGTAGGTAAGCATGGGTTGTGAAGTCTCAAAAAAATGTAATATAGTTAGAAATATTGCTCTCTGTCAGTGTAGGCACATCTTTAACCCAAATAAAAGGAATGGGTTGTTGAGTTCCACGAAAATTGAAATTCCGCAGCGTAATAGCATAAATTAAAATTACCCCTAAAAGATTTGTTCGCAATAGTACAATTTCGGAAAAAAGTAGTTCAACTCTATAATTGAAGATGCCTCGCAACTGAATAAAGGGTTTTGTTAAGTATTTAACATCTTTCAAAGTAAGTCAAGTTGGTTATAGCTTCCTTAGAAAGTGAATTCATATCAAGTTTAGAAATGATGCTTGCCAATGTAACGGCAGGTATGTTTGTAACCATACCTGCCGTTATCATGGCAGAATCTTGCGCATTGCAATGGAAATCTGATTGTTTAAAACTTAGTTGTTACAAAACGAATTAAGTAATCTGAAATGAAGATGCAAAATGTTTTGCTTTAAGTGGGTAATAACATCCTGGTTAAAATACTTTACTGGTGAAAGTTTTACATCTCTTTCTACTTTATATCCGAATTCACCACAAACTAAAAAAGAATAGGGAAGGAAAACCTCTTCAGCAATATTGGATCATTTAAAAATACTTTGTTGGCACCTGTTCCTTCACCAGGTGCTATCTCAAATATTTCAGTTGTAAAGAATGTTCTGGAAAAAATGCATAATTTTAACCTGCCTGTTGGCGGAAAAGAATTGACGGATTAGAATCAGTCTCTAAATTATTCATTGACGGTACTACTAATCTAATTCAATGTATATTTCTTCATCAACATGTAAATTCAGCAATTCTTCAGAAATGTTTGCTACTTGATATGTACATCACTATACAATTGTTATTTAATTTCAAATAAGTTAAGGCCTCTCCAACTCCGGCTATAATAGAACATGGCCATTAAATTTGCATTTGTTGGAGGAATTGTTTTTGTATATACCTATAAATTGTATATAGTTTAATGTTTATATATATATATCTCAAGTGGTTTCTACCCTGCAAACATGGCAATTGTGTATTTGTTTTGCAGTGAGTCAGCCATGTTTGTTTTGGTGTTATTCTGTTCTTTTACTTTCCCCTGACCAACCCTACTGGGCTCTAGTCAAGACTCTCCTTTAGCCTGTAGGATGGAGAGTCCAGGTATGGTCAGATGGGTGTGCCTTAGCTTGTATCAGTAGGCAAGAGAAATGTAACTAGTGAGGAGCTATATAATATATTCAACAACATATATAAGTGTTCTTGTCTTGTCCAACCCCTTACAACAACATTTTTTTTTCAAATTTAACCTAAAGAGTATACCAGAAGATCAATATTCCTAGGAGTGAAATTGCAGGTGATGTCAACATCAACAGTTTGACATTATTGCAATTTTTATTGTAAAATTCTTTTGATATAAGCACTGCCTCTAACTTGTTTTTAAGCATTTAAGTTCATTCGGATATCATTTGACATATAATTTATTAGCCATCGCTTGACAAGGAACTTTACCGTTTTTCACCTTTGTTTACATGTATTGACAAATATACAATAAGTCCATTTTCTATTTTGAATATTCTTATATATTTTTTTACCTATTTACTGCATTTTTAAAGGATCAAGTACTAAACCAGATTTTTTTATACAAAGCATGCGCCCACATATAACACATACATAACTGGTCCTTCAAATATTTGTTGCCAGATAAACCCTTAATGCTAGCGTCCAAACAATGTCTAATAAACTGATAAATTTTTGTAGCTGAATTAGATTTGTTGTCGAACTTTTTATTTGCACTAGATACAACTTTTAAAAAATTTGTCCAGCTTCTGTCACATGCTCTAGCAGAAATTGAAATAAACTGAATAATCGCGTTGTGTAAGGTTTATGGAATTATTATAACCCTTTGATATATTTTGGCGACTTCAAACAAAATTAATAACACAAACAGGGCAAGTACGCAATCTGGGCATGGTCTACCTCAGCATCTCTGGAATGAGAATCAATAATGTTATTAATGACGATAGCAATTTTAAAATTGACACTGCAAAACACCATTGATAATAAATATAAATCCTTAATTAGAATCAACTCATTAATAGAAGTAGCACTTGAAAGTCACAAAAAAACCAAAACGTGAATGGTCAAATTTAACATCCATATTTACATCTTCAAGTGAAACAGTTCTAGGTAGTTCAGTGCATGTTAAAAATTAAGTTGTATTTTGCAGTTTGTACAAAATTAATCACCCTTTTCAAGAAACACCATTGATGTCATTTTTTGTCCATCGCGAGACATGCCTTAAAAAAATGAAAAAGAGAGATGCATATAATGATATTGCAGGTACAATTGGAATTCCTTTTTTGTATAGCTAAATTTTCGTGACCTGATGAAATAAACACTTCGTACATTTCATAAGCTGTGCAAGTTTGGCCCGAATCTACTTTAACGCTTGTACGACATTCTGCATTTCTAACATAAAAAACCGCTGGAAAAGTTGAAATAAATGTTGGGAGGACACGTTTTACAGTCAATGAAAAATTGTCAGTATAATGAAATAGATATAAAATTCATACACCTTCTTACAATCAAAAACTTTTACTTAATCTGCGTGACTGTCCGTTTACAACCAGTTACTGCCGGGGCATCGTGGGTACAGCATCGAAAGGATTGAAAGAATATCTGGCGCATCGAACGCTTGATTGGTTTGAGGGTTTTATGGCAAAATCATTTGATTGGAGAGAAGTAGCAGTAACGCATGTGGTTTTCCGCGGTGATTAAGATGCAGTTTTTACCGAAAAGATAAGCGTGATATTTCACGTGATTTATTTAATTTACTAACGCCTTGGAGACACGGGTAACTTAATTAAATCCAGAAGATCAGGATTTTTTTTGCGAGCTTTCAGCCAAAACTAGAAATTGTGGGTTCCAAAGCTAAAGAATAATGCAAGTTTAAAATTGAAATTTCATTAAGTCAAAGTATCCCTTAATCAGATAATGTAAGACGAATGAATTTATTTTAAAATATGTATATTTTTCCGTGTTACATAACACATCTTCAAGCAGAATAAAATGTTACATAAAAAGTTCAGTAAAAGAGAAATTTGAAGGGTATTTAAAATGGTTATTAAAAAATCTTATATATATACAATAAAAGAATGGTTAAAATAGGTAATGAAATCTGCTTGACGCTTTCAAACCATTGTTAAGTGAAGCTTTTTCTCGTTTTATATACAAAGCTTCTTTTAATTTAACAAATGTGGACCAGTTATCACTTTGAAATCAATAACTGTTTGTATTGTTTATTAACAGTTTCTATGTAGATATCACGGAAATTAAACGATTCTAAACCAAAGCGTGGAATAGAAGTGTATAAGATATATACAAAGCATGGAGCACTCGCAACATGATGGTGTAAACAGCACTCTCCTTGGTGGTGGTGTGTTTTAAACATCTTTGGTATAGACTGCGTTCTGTTTTTAAACCGATTTATGAGGCATTACAACGCAGGAACAAGTGAACTTAATAGACGTATGTTTTGACTTGTATTTCAACGAAGTAAGGGTCTATTCATATTCCGTGTAGAAAGCGATCTTTGTGTCGAGTACGTAAAACTTTGAATTTGATGTTAGTGTTTTATTTTTAAAAACCAATGCTTTAATCTTCCGTTTTAAGTTCGATAGTAAGTTGTTTCACAGCAACCGGGGCCAGCGTATGGACTGCGGAGCCCAAACGTGTAACAGGAGTTCATAATTAAGATTTCGGAATCGTATCCGAATTCTTATTGAAACCCGGCCGATTTTGCCCTCTTTTTCTTTTTTTGCTTCGTCGGCAATTTTAACCAAAACGCCATCGATGCCGTTTCCGTTGCGGGGCAACTTCTTGTATGACGTATAAAGATGGCAACGAAATGCATGGTTCGAGTATTTTTTTGGTGAGAAAGGACCACTAACAGGGTTCCAGGCCGGCTTGCCTTTTGTGTTTGAAAAATAATCCCGGGGTGTACCGAAATTATATCTCAATTTTTGACACATATAGGTTCACACAATTATTTAAAAGTTTATAAAAAGTATTAAATAAAGGTTACATTTAGGGTAAAAAGGCCTATTTGCATTTTCATACGGGAACCCCTAAGTAAGGTTGTATTGTTACTGTCCTTTTATTCTCGCTCATAATGTTTACCTGCCTGTCATAAAAGCAGAATAATGCTGTCGTAAACATAGTTTGTTTTCATGATGGCGTTTTCCAGCGAGAGGAACTAGACGGGCATTTCTGTCATGGTAATGTTCTATCTGATAGAAGCTTTTCTGGTAATTCGTCACATGGAGTGATAGCCAGAGCTAGCTCTTTATTTCCACTACTTGAAATGTTGAGTATCATTGACGTTGTTAAAAATGTTGTGTAAAATATGTAGATGTACTTTGAAAGTGGCAAAAATTAAAGGACTTAAATAGTGAAGCTGATATGATACTGAAAATGGATCTTCCTTGTATTCGTTTGTTTGCAAAGTGGAACATTAATTAATAACCATCTCTGAAAGTTTAAATCGAATACTAAATGGATTAACAATCAACTAGTAAATGTTTTCTTGTTTCAAATGTGTCAGCTAAAGCCTACATTGTCAAAATTTTACCCTCTTAGTATCTTTCCCTCTATATGCGGGATAATTGAAAAAAAAGGTTTTATCAAATCTATTTTATACCCTCAGCATGACATAATGTTCTGAAGTTCTCATTACAATGTATATATGTCTAAAATACATAGTGAAAATTGTTAATTTAGGACAGGATCCTCACACACTTATTGGCACGTATTTCAAGAACATTTTTGGGACTTAACTTAAAAATGTACAGAAGGTTCGATGGAAGTGGACGAACGCCAAGGTACGAATCCGAAATTTTAAAGCCTGCAAGGGTTTTTTTATTTGTTTCTTCATTTTTCTGACGCGTTCTCTGTGAAATATTTAATGATGTTTGTTAATAACACATGACGTGGAAAATTGTTTCATGACGCAAATCTTTTGATCGTGGTAAAGTTTATCTTTCAATTTACCAGGAGAAAAGATTTTAAGTTGCAGCAGTTAACTAAGCTTCGTATCCAAGCTTTAACGGGTAATTTCAAGGTGTATATTGTTATAATTATATTACAAGCCAGTGTGGTGTCTTTTCGGAAATTGACAGACCATCAGGTATGCAATTTCTGTGTCTAGAAGTGTGGGTACTTTCCGTTTTCAAAAAGTGTTACGGGTAAAACTGTAGATTAATATCGAAACCTGTTAATCTAAACAGTTTACCGTTTTCGGACCTTTGCATTTATTCTTTATTATTAAATCTGTCATACCAATGAAAAAAAAGCTACTAATGAAACTTGTTTTAAAGATTATTGTGCGTGTTGGTGATTCATAGATTGGTTCTTGGGTTTGTTTTATTCTCATCTTCAAATTATATCCTTCCATCACCATAAAATTCAAAAAATGTTCTAGTGCCTCATCCACGGGACAATTTAATTGGCCTGACCACCCACGACCTAATTGGAGATGTTGTTTATAGTGCGCACTCATTGTGTTGACCATGCGTCTCTTCAAACTTACTTAAGCTATTTTATTACTATGCTAAGTTCAATATCATTGAAAGTATCCAGTTTTTTGTTTTGTATGTTGACGTACCTTTTATCATAGTTTTCTCTACCAATACCACGTGTCCTAATCATGAATCGACAACTAAGAACATCTTCCCAGCCTTGGATGCTGAACCGCCCTCTACTGGGAGTCCTAAAACTTCGTTAGCTTACATAAAACTCGAAAAATAACTGGCAACCTGCTGAAACCCATGCTTACGGTAACCAAAATTAGTGAAATTCGCAAACGAATCAAGTTTGTGATTAAATGTCTATGTGCACAAGGTGATTGGATCCTTGTAATTGTATACTCTCTTCCTCAATATCCTGTTTTTCTTTGCATGAACACGCAAATTTCAACCCACTCGATGGACACTATCCCTTAATCGAAACTGCTGCACGTACAATCCGTTATTTTTAAGTAGTTCCCTTAAAGCATAACCTCGCACAAAAAGGGAAATAATTGTAAGTTCAGAGTCTGTTAATATAAGTGAAGTCCCTATACTTAATTCCGTGTTCACATGCAACGTTTATTATTCTTTTTGATACACATAATACGCCGCTATTTTCTCGGACAGTAAATCCTTCGTATTAATCAAGTTCTAGTAAAACTTTTGGTATATGAAACGTTGAACCTACTTCTAATAAGTTGAAAAGTTCCAAATTTTATACAAGCTCTCAATAACATCCTTTCTGTAATCGAGGGTTTCGAAAATCGTTTACAGACACTCACAAACATTATTGTCCCTTCTTCAAACTGAATTTGATATTTTTAAAGACTTAACTTTTTCCTAAGTATTCTTTCTAATTTCTGTTCCGCCATCTTTTATTACTTTCCCTGCCAAATGAATTTTTTAAATTCGAGTGGTTTTATTATATAGTGTTTATCGAAGTTGTTATCGAATGAAGTTTTATCGAAAAGTTTACGAGTTTTATGAGTTTAATCACATAATCGAATGCAGTTTATCGCATAATTAAATGAGTTTGTTCGCGATAATTCAAATAAGGTTTAATCGCATAATCGAATACAATTTACCAGCATCATCGAATTAAATTTACCGCATAAATCGAATATAAGTTTATCGGCATTATCAAAATGAGTTTATTGCAATAATGCAAACACTTTATCGCATAATTTAAATATATAGACGTCTTTTAACGTATTGACAAGTGGTAACCTTTCTCCAATGCAATTTATTACTTTTGAGACACAAGTGAAGGAAGCGATGCGCCAATGATCATTAGCTTCGCTTACGATAGTCAACGGTACTTTGGCGATCTCAGCTGTTTCGTTTGGACGGAAATGTCCGCATTCCGTGAAAATGCAGAAGGTTTCATGGCCAAAGTAAGCAGACGGGGTCTCATCTTGGTTTTTGTTGTGGTATCCTTCACTGTAGTCTACCTGAAGCATGCATTCACCTGTTTTCAAATCATGTTTTAAGTTATTGTAGTATTCAACCTAAGAGGCAAAAAGTGAGAAATAAACTCCTAATCTACATTATAAGCACAATGAAGCGTAATACTTTAAAAGACTTTCTATCTACCTGTTTCCTCTTTCGATGCATATGAGATTTAAGATCTTCAATGACCCCACGCCATGTTTCCCATGCCTTATCTTTATCTAAGGTGACACAAATTTTTTGAGTCCTTTCATCCTTTACCCATCGACAAAAGGTGACATCTTTTTTCATTGATTCTTCACTTTTCTCGTCAGAGGATGTATCATTGCTTTCCGATTCATCATTTACATTGTTTTCCTATTTAGGAACACTACATTCAATACAATCATTATTCATACAGGAAGGTTCTCTACTGCATGAATACTTTTCAACTAAATCGTGTGTGTTAGTAGGAAGCTTTAGCTTTAAGTTCTTGTTTATATCTTTCGCAAGTAAACAAGCATTTTCGCACACCTCGCACAAGCACAACGATTCAGGTAAGTTTTTATTCCATATATACTGCTTGTTAGCTTTGGAAAAATTATAGAGCCTGGCAAACGAGAGTTTCTTGTCAAACCTTTCTGGGAAGCTGTCGTCGTTGTTTGAAAGCCCAAGAATTTCACTTCCGTTCAAAATGTTATGCGTGTTTCTAAGTGTCCACAACAAGTATTGCTTTTGGACATATTGAGACTTCCCATCAATTTTCCCAATATAAAAATTGTCCCTTTTGCCAGGGTTTATGTAAGTCATTTCTGGTCTGTCAAAATATTCCTTCATCCATTGGATCTGTCCCTCACTCAACTCCTCGTATTTTCGTCCCTTTTTTTTTCGATAACGCAATTCTCATTTTATACTTTTTAGCAACCATCTTTGCACGCTTTAAACTGCGGTAGCGAGATTGTTTTGTCGAAAACGCACTGGTTTCAGGGTTCGTAGTCGTTTCTTCTGGTGTGTAACGTTTTTTCCTATCCCGAACTAGACGCATCCTTATTATTATTATAATAACTAGTCGATAAGGCCCGTGGAGAAATCCACTTAGGCAGAAGGACAATGGGAAAATAGGTTCTTTTAGATGTTTTTCTGACGTCAGCAGTGCATAAATCAAGATCCATTTGCACAACAGGAAAATGAAGAAATTGACTTCTTAGCATCAAGGGAGAAAGATGACACAGAAAATGAAAATGAATCAACTTGTTCCAACTTATCGTCTGTACCTAGAAACAGTTTTGTTGTGGCATCAGACCAGGAGATTAATAGAGATATCAGATCTCTTAATGCTAAGCAACGTGAAGTATTTGAAACAGTGTTCACTTGGGCAAGAAAATTTATAAAACATCGTAACTGCATTTCACCTACTGATGTTAAACCTCTGTCTATATTTTTAACCGGTGAAGGTGGATGTGGAAAGTCATATTTGATCAAAACTATATACAAATCTCTCACAAAATTATTAATGTACAAAGGTGAAAATGCAGAAAAGCAAAGAGTCTGTCTTGTAGCTCCAACAGGTGTAGCTGCTGTAAACATTGGAGGTACAACAGTACATTCATGTTTTGGAATTCATGGGAATAATTATGTCCCCTTAGTGGTAAAATGCGAACTCATTTACGAAACAAGTTAGCAGAGGTGTGTATTATCATAATTGATGAAATTTCGATGGTTTCAAATACTCTTCTTGCCAATATCCACCAAAGACTAATAGAAATATTTGGAGGACCAAGTCGGATTCCTTTTGCTGGAAAAAGCATGATAGTATGCGGTGATCTTTATCAACTCCCCCTGTCATGGGAAAGCGTGTTTACTCAAATGATGGATTTCTTGTTAGCATATTAAAGTTATGGCATAACTTTAAATTAGCTGAACTTACAAAAGTCATGCGACAGAAAGGCGATGATGTTTTTATTGATCTCTTAAACAATATAAGAACTGCAAATCTCACACTAGATGATAAAAACCTTTTGAAATCAAGGTTTATCAGTAAGAATGATCACAACTATCCTGCTGATGCCCTTCATTTATTTGCAGAAAATGCGCCTGTTCTGAAACATAATGAAGATATGTTACAAATTGTAAATGGTACTTTGTGTAAAATAAATGCTATTGATGAAATACCAAATGATGTACCATCTCATATTATGATGAAGCTTTGAATAGAAAACAAACTGATACTGGTGGTCATGCGAGACAATTGGCTCTTAAAATTGGTGTCAGGGTCATGCAACTACAAATCTAGATATTGATGATGGATTAATCAACGGGTGTATAGGGACTGTTTTTCACATATTGTATCATGATAATTATGTTCAAAAAATATATGTGATATTTGACAATGCTCAAACTGGTGTTTTCAGAATATCAAAAGAACACTATGCAAGGTTGCACCAAGTTGTACCAATTGGAAGGACTGATACTGATATTCATGTGGTAAAAAGAAACCTTTCATCACCGATTATCAAAAGAACTCAGTTTCCACTGATGCTTTCTTGGGCTTGCACTGTCCATAAAGTTCAAGGTTAAGTTTACCCAAGGCTGTTATTAGTTTTGATTTATTCAGACAAACTCAATTCAATCCAGGCCAAATGTATGTTGCTATGAGTCATGTCACATCTTTAGCTGGATTGTATTTAACAGGTGAATTTAAGCAAAAGGCAATCAAGGCAGATAAACATGCATCTGATGAATATGAAAGGTTGAGGTTGAAAAGTATATTACCCCATTAGTATTTTGGCCTTTAGAGAAAAGCTCCTGGTGATCACTTTGTTGAATGTTAGATCTTTATCGAGACATGCTATTGACATTCAGCACGATGAGGAATTGAAAGAATCGGACATATTATGTCTAACTGAAACCCAACTGTTACCTGACCATGACATGACAGAAATATCAGGTCAACTTCCTATGTTTGATGTTACTCCTAATTCTGATGTAGACAAATTTAAAAGTATTGCAGTGTGTTACAGAGATTGTTTTCCTTTTATTCACCAGAATGATACTCCTGGTTTCTCTTTAGTACAAGTTAGGAAAAGTTCGTTTGCAGAGGAAGTTATTTCCGTAGGAATTTTGTACCAGTCAAATTCTTCATCTTTATCATCTTTTTGTGATGACCTATGTGAGCGTTTGAATGCACAGGATTTTCATATTTTGTTAGGAGATTTTAATGTTGATTATTTTAATCCAGGCTCTAATCGACTTGCAGAAGTATTAAGTAACTATACTATGGTTGTGCAAGAGCCAACTCATATTGACGGTTCTCTTCTTGATCATGTTTATATTAATAATAATGTATTTGACCATGTAGAAATTGAAACTGTAGTAAAATGTGTTTATTTTTCAGATCATGATGCTGTGAAGATCAGGCTGACCTATAAATAAATATAACAAAGAGAAGCAAATTATGAAATGACCATGTGCATCTATCAGCAAGGAATGAAATTAGCAATTAGCGAAGAAAATGGAATAATTTAAAAGTAACTGCAGTTATATGTATGTAGATAGCCACAATGATAGCAGTGGGAGGGGGGAGGGGGTTCTTTTTTTGTTTGCATGTGCATGTTTTCATAGGAACTTTCAGACTCAGAGCGTGTTGTTCACAGTAATAAAATAAAATAATAAGTTTATTAATTGTTTACAAAAGAGCAAAAGAGAGTTTGAATTTCTTATGCAAAACATGTACTTGTTCAATACGTCAATATTTTGAATTATTTATTATTTTGTATTATGTCTGTATCTTTTTTATTTTTGTATATATTTATATAATATATAGAAGGAAATATTTTTTCATTAATATGATTTCACAATTTTTTTTGAAATAAGTTATTGGATATACAAATACATCTTGCATTTTATGAGCTTCCATTTTTTGTATAGTTCTAAAACTTTAAACTCTAAGAGACAGTATTATTGCGACATTTTCCTTTCCTTCTAAATTAATTTAATGCACTTTATTTCATTTATTTTAAGTCTATTTTAAGAGCAGTCGTTATGGATTATGGATTAAAAGTAGAGTTGAATTGCAGGTTATACCATGTAACAGAATGAAGAATCAACTGAGAAATTGATTTTGTGATATGGTATTTCCTTCAAACCCTATGCTGCTGTGTGGCGCAAGTGCATGTTATTAATAATGAATGAACCGTGTACAGACACTATTGGATACATAAACTATTAGTTCTAGATATATAATTTTCTCCCCTCAACAACAAATATTCTCTGTGAAATCGAAGCGTTATATCTCAAAGGAAACCGGGAACTAGTTATTATGGAGAATATTTGTTGTTTTCTCAACTCTACTGCATTTTTATGTGAGAATAATTTTTACTTCATTCTTCATTTAACGTGCACACATATTTTCAAAACTACCCAGTCTATCTTAAAGTTGAATCATGTACTTTCGCATTTAATTTGTGCACCTGTTTATGTAATTGATGCGGCAAGGTTTTCGACTAAGACTGATGTGTGATGTTTTCTGAGTCGTAATGTCAACTTTTAGATGTTTTTGTTATTCTTCCACGTACAATGTCTCTCGTTCTTCATGGTTAGTTATTGTAAATATTTTGGAAATATATGCATTTTCTAAATTTATTGAACATTTTATGTTTATTTCTTTACGGTTTTTTTGTATTTTGTGATACAGTGTAATGTTGTAAAATTTGCCTGTGCAGATGTGCCTAGGTGGTGAAAAAACTTTCTGTTGAAAACAGCGGTGAACTGCATGCTTAACTGGATATGGTGATTAATATGATGGCTAAAAGGAATGTGCATACCACTAGATGCGATAAACAATAAAACGATTTCATTTTTACGGTTTCATTTCCATAATACAATATCAAATTAGTACCATTCACTTAACAATTTTCTTCGTATTTTAGTGCACATGTACACTTTTGGAGGAGATCACATTTTGGAAGAAGTACGCTAACTTTACGATAACAAAAAGCACCATGACATAATTATTCATTCATCTTGCAAAGTTTAACACGATGCTAAAGAAGCTGAATTCTATCCATATTGTATTCCGTTCATCATTCGGCAGAAGAAAAACATGGAGCATATATCCCTGCTCGCTTTACGTACCATTGGTATTCTACAACTGTTGGAATCCGCATTATAACTTCGACCGGTATAAATTTGAATACTATCGTATTAAAAAACCACTTCCAGTGCTTGCTCGTTACTCAAGACCGACAACACAGCGGTAATAGGCGTTGAGCCTATTAAAATGTATTACGAATGATTGTTTCACACTCATTTGCCACACAGAAAACTGGAATAATCTACATTAGTTTACTGCTGCCTAACTGGATAGTATTGACTTCCAACTTTGCAACCTATTTCACCAACCTTGAAGAACAAAACGCACATTCTCAAGAACATTCATTGTACGCCAATGTTGATACATACAACTGCATAAACAAAACCGCCACAATGACATTTTTTACGAAAAATTCATTTTTCTAATCGTTAATAAAACAACTGTAGTCAATAATTGCTTTTTATCGTTTGTGCATTGTTACATGATTAGATATTACGACCACCTGCTCATAAGTGTATTGACCTGTTCTCTTTGCTCACGAGCACCTTCGCGCGCGTATTATTTTTCGCGCAAGTTACAAACCTATTTATTTGAAATGACAGAACAACATTGTAGAAGTTCTGTACAAAACAAGCTACTGGCGAATTCGAAAGATATAGGGCACAAAAGAATCCGAAATCTTTTAGCCTGCAAGGGCTTTTCATTTTACATTACATTGGCTTGGGTTGCAGTGTTTTTTGCATCCTTCAGGTTACCTGTCAAATGTTTTTTAGACAAACATAATAAGGTGTGGGTGGGTGGGAGAAAAATCTGAAAATTAATAAGCGTCCCCCCCTTGTATTAAGCACCCGAGAGTATTTATTTTTTAGAATTTGTGGTTCCTACTAACTAGCTAGCTAGGTTGTGTATTTTTCTCTATAATGTCTAACCCATTAGATGAGCAGTAACAGTAACAACCATGTACGTGGTTTTAGGCTTTTTAATAATGCTGGCAGGTTTGTGCTACAACGCCCTGAAAATAGTCAAAGGTTAGTAAGTCTCATTATGGGCCAGCAGATGTCAGATACTCCTCAACATGTTGAACTGCCACATGAAGTTCAGGTAAATGTCATACCACGTGTATCAATTATTGATGATGTGTCTTTATCTAGGCGTAGACTTGCAAACGTGTCGCACCTGTGCGTATTGCTGAAAGTAATGAGCAGTCTGCCAATAGACGTGCTCAGGATGCTGAACGACATGCTGGTAAGACTATAGCACGATGATTTTGAGATAACAAGACAGCAAGCTGTGATGATGGAACTGGTCTAACGACCCTTGAAGTTAAAATTGTAGAGGTTACACCCTCTAAAGATCAAAACGCAGTGCAAGATCTCCCTTTTTGCAAGGATAATCTGTAGATTGTGTATGTTAACAAAAAGCATGCTTAGGAATCATGGAAGCTTCGCAATTCTGCAGCATAAGCAGAAACCGTTTCATGTCAAGTAGAAAATGGTGAGCAGGCTGCCAATAGACGACGTCGAAATGCTGAGAGGCCGGCTGTTGTTCGACAAAGGCAAAATGTTGAACAGGTAGTAAATAGACGTCAGGCAGATATCCAAAGGCATGCGCTACAACTTGCCACATCATGATGAAGTTGCGGCAGTATTTATTGGCCAAGATGGAGCACCTCCTGGAAACAGGGATGTTGTTATCTATCCGCGTGGAGGCGATTTACAGAATATTTCCACATGTCTGCAAACTTGGAGCCAATGGTGTATCCTCTTTTTTTTCCAAGGGGTGAACCAGGTTGACATAATAGGATACCTCATGTTGCTGTACGTGCAACCGGTACTCGCAACACTACTACAACGTTGCAGTATTATACTTACCGTTTACCGAATATTTCAGCCCGATTCATTATGGTAAGAAATTGATTCAGCAGTATTGTGTTGATTCTTATGTTAAAGTTGAAGGTAATAATTTAAATTACATTCGAGCAAATCAAACCAACCTTTCGTGTTGATAGTTATGAAGGTTTAGCTGACCATTTGAATGCACAAGCTGAAGAGCGAGGCCTTCAACCAGGTCGTATTGTTGTTCTTCCTTCAAGTTTTCAGGGAAGTCCACGTGCCATGGCTCAAAACTATCAAGATGCTATGGCCGTCATTGGTAAGTTTGGAAAACCTGATTTTTTTTCTGACTTTTACGTGCAATCCAAAATGGCGTGAAATTACAGAAAATTTGTTTGCTGGCCAACGTGCACACGATCGGCCTGATTTAGTTTTTAAATTGAAACTAAATGAACTCCTTAAAGATGTTACTGAAATGGGAGTTCTAGGCAAGACTATAGCACATGTGTATCTATATTATAATGCCCGTATACGTCTGTCTGTCTGTCACGCAAATGGTAGCTTAGCTGCGACGGGCGAAACCCGTGGATTTTTCCACGGGCTAACGACTAGTGTTATAGAATTTCAAAAGAGGGGTTTGCCTCATTGTCATTTGTTAATTCATTTAGATTCCAATGACAAACTTAGGGATGCAGATGACATAGACAGTGTTATTTCAGCTTCATGGACCATGTGGACATCTGAATCCTAATTCCAGATGTATGGAAGATGGTGTTTGCACGAAAAGTTTTCCAAAGAACTTTTTAGCATCCACGGTAGCTGAAGTCAACGGATATCCATTATATAGACGTCGTGATAATGGTATACATATCAATGTCAATAATGTTGACGTAGATAAATCGCTGGATTGTTCCTTATAATCCATGGCTTTCCAAGAAATACAATGCACATTTATTTATTTATTTATTTATTTATTAAATATTTATACAGCATCTTCCGTCAGTTAAAATAACTATTATCAATGAAATAGCTGTTTTTAAAGTATATACTAAAAATAAAAATTGTAATACCAATATTAGCAAAGTTTATAAAACCTATTAGAAATCTATAAATAATAATAATAATAATAATAAGTGAATAAATAATAAAATAAATAATAATATAAAATGCAAAACCTCACATGGTATGCAAAAACCACACAGAATATGCAAATGGCTGCAAAGAATAGGCTACAACAACCACATGTGCACAAAAAATATAAACACAAACACATATAAACTTGGAGGCTTGCATGTCTGTTAAATCTGTTAAATACCTCTATAAATATATTTATAAAAGGTCATGATTGTGGTATGTCAGTGCACCGGAAGCTATATGGCGTCTTTTTGAATTTAACATGCTTGTTTGTTTATTTTCAGCAAGGACAGGCTGAAGAGGCTTTGGACAGAGCTGCAGATCAGGCTACAAAATTAACAGCTTGGTTTGTGTTAAATGCAGAGAATCATGAGCTCGCCAATATATGTATCCAGATATTCCTCTTCATTTGGTTTTTAATAAGAACAAAGACAACGTGGTCATGGTAAAATTGTGTCCAGAATGTATAGTGTAAGTCCTCGCGCAGGTGAGCTTTTTTATTCACGTATGTTGCTATTGCATACACCTGGTGCAACTTCTTTTGAAGATTTACGAACTGTCAATGGCAATGTTGCTGAAACATTTCGTGACGCCTGTTTACTGCGTGGTCTCCTGCAAGATGATACTGAATGGAACAATACTTTGCAGGAAGCTGTTAACTTTCAGATGCCTCGACAATTGAGGCAACTGTTTGCTGTGATACTTACTCACTGCGAACCTTTACTTTGTGGACAAGGTACAAGGATGCAATGTATGAAGATTATATTCGCCAAATGAATGAGGAACAGGCTGAGTACATGCTGCTTCAAGATATTAATTCTGTACTTAGGCAATTTGGTAAATCTCTTACTGATTATAATCTTCCTCATTTAGATGAATTACCCCAGCTGAAAACATTGATGTAGCTATGGAGGCTGAAAGAGCTTCTCAACTAAGGGCTCAACTTACTGACGAACAGACTGCACTGGCTAATGCAGTCATAGAAGCTGTTGTAAATGTTGCTAACAATACAGCCCAAAACAACCGTCTGTTTTATTTAGAAGGTGCTGGTGGTAGTGGTAAAACCTTTACTTATAATTACCTTATTTCCGAACTTCAGGTAAAGGTTTTCAAGTTGGAACTGCTGCATTTACTGGCATAGCAGCAACACTTTTGAAAAAGGGTACCACCATTCATAGACTATTCCGGTTACCTGTTCCTATTGTAGAGAACAGTACATGCAGCATAACCCCGGTTTCTGCTTATGCTGCAGAATTGCGACAAAAGAGTCTCTTTTTACTTGATGAAGCTTCCACGATTCCTAAGCATGCTTTTCATGCAATAGATCGTCTTCTACAAGATATTTGTAATAATAAGCTTCCATTTGGAGGAAAAGTTGTTCTTTTAGGTGGTGATTTTTCACAGTTACTGCCTGTTGTCAGAAAAGTAAAACCAACTAAAATTGTGGACATGTGTTTAAAAAGTTCTCCATTATGGCACTTGGTTTAAGAATTTCGATTACATCGAAACATGAGAACAAGGCCAGGAGAACAACAATTTGCTGCATGGCTTCTGCAACTTGGGAAAGGTGTTTTACCTGTTCGGGAGCAAAAACCTTTCCAAGGTGCAATTGAAGTGCCATCCCAATGTGTGATACAAAATGAATGTATTGTTGATACTTTGTTTAGGGATCTTTCACCGGAAATTATGGCATCATCTGTGGTACTAACACCCACAAATGATGACTCACTTATCATTAATGATTAAGTGTTGGCGCTGTTGCCTGGTGAAGAAAAAGTTTATTTTAGTGCAGATGATGTTGTGTGTGATGATGAGGAGGAACGGAATCAATATCCGGTAGAATTTTTAAATAGTGTCACACCTTCAGGTATGCCTCCTCATTGCCTTAAATTAAAAACTGGTGCCATTGTTATGTTATTAAGAAACATAAACATAAATAATGGTTTATGTAATGGCACTCGCCTAATTATAAGACGTCTTCATGACAACTGTGTCGACGCTGAAGTACTGACTGGCAATGCCATTGGAGATAGGGTAATTACTCCAAGGGTGCAACTTGCACCTTCGGATACAGGTATGCCTTTTGTTTTACGTCGCAGACAACTTCCACTAAGGCTGTCTTATGCTATGACAAAAAACAAGGCACAAGGTCAAACCTTTGAAAAGGTTGGAATATTGTTGCACAGGCCATGTTTTTCTCATGGTCAGCTGTATGTTGCTTTTTCTAGAGCAAGAGCATTTGGTGATGTTCGAGTAAGTGTTGTTCCCTCATCCAGGAAGGATTTTTTAATAGGAAATGTTATACTCAAAGTGTGGTTTACCGTCAGGTTCTTACATAATTTATTGAACAATTGGGAAATGTTATACTCAAAATATTGTTTACCGACAAGTTCTTACGTGATTTTCCAAACAATATATAAATATGTGCGAATCTAATTTTAAAGCAGTTTTGCTTTGGATTTGAAAATTATCTTTACTCCTTATCTGAAAATTACTAGAAGTTGTATTTATTATCCACCATGTTGTATAATATGACACATTTGTGCTGTCAAAAAGGGAAAAGTATACCTCTATAGAAGGTATATGGCCAGGTAACTTCTGACGCTGGCATGACCTTAATGTTATACAACATGAGAGTAGTTGTGCACCTCCGTAGTTATATAATACTGTTTCATAAACATTGTTATATGCTGCGTGTCAGTGTGCAATAATACTGACGTTGGGTGCACTTCCGTCACATACGTGTATATGGACGTGTCAGGTTTCTGGCTGTTGAACTACTCTTTGTGGGTATTTACAATTGCATGTTGAAAGTTCATTTACGTGTTTACTATTTTGAGTATTTTGTGTCCAATTTAATCCTAAAAACATTGTAAGGACGCATTTTATTTAATTTGTGTTAGACATGCATCTCTTTTTTTTAGGTGAAGTGTAAAGTCCTATGGCTTACCTTCACGTGGTGCACTTCGTTAAGTGATTAGCATGTTAGGTCGAAATTGTTAGAGACATAATACAAGATAAATTTAGAATTCGCGTAGAACATTTGGGTCCTAATTTTTAAAAGTGGACGATTTTTCTACCTTAAGACTTAACAATTTAAAAAATGTAAATGTTAAAATCATGCATCGCTTTTTACTTTTTTCTGTTCTTAAAACTTTAAATATTGTAGCTATGTAATAGTAAAGCATGCTTAACAATCATCTCTTATAGTATTGACTTAGCAAAAAAAAATTCGTTTCTTATTTTTATGGAAAAGATTTTGAAGAAAAGGTAAATGTTTCCCAAACTTAAACATAACATTTTATCACGAAGTTCCATTAAATTTTTTGAAACACAAAACACATAACATAATCTATTAGGAAAAAATAAATTAAAACGTAAATTGATATTTTTAGTTCACACTTTCTTTAAACTTTAATTTAAACGATTTAAGCTTCGTTGAATTTCTACCTAACATGCGAATCATAAACTAAAAGCCAAGGCAATTTTTTTCAATTTTTTATAGTTAAGGGAAAGTCAGACAATTTCTGTAGTATATAGTAACTATACCAGACCAAATTGGATGTAAAAAGAAAATTTAAATTTGGGCATGGAAAAGCAGAGAAAATGGAAATGGAGTTGGTTTGGCCGTTTTATAATTAATTTGTCGTTTGGACTTTTGGTTTATTTTTCAGACAAATTAAAACAAAAATGGATGTTGTTATTGAAATGGAATTATTAAAATCACCAAATAGGAAACCAGGTGCGTATTATGTTTAATCTCTATATTAATACAGAAGAAAAATATGACAATACAAACATAAACCTAAGCTATTATTTTCAAATAATTTTTTTCTCAAGAACAAACAAACGAACAAACTGAAAATAGAGAAGAAGATCAGACAGTTGTAGAAGGTATGCCACATTTTTCTTCAATCGTGATCTTACTTCCATCAGTACCCTAATTTTTTTCTTTATCAAGGACAATCTATTATTGGGAAAAGTTTATTGGAATGTTACATTTATTTTCACTACAATGTTAAAATTAACCGTACAAATATCAATTTTATAAAACATATATAATTTCGCTTATTACTTAGGTAACGATATTGAGCATGATATAACCAAAAAAGGTATAGTCATATACAGTATTTTTCCAGTACCTTAACTTCCTTACATTTTTAACTTTATCTTACTATTTAGAATTGACGTATGAAGCGTATATCAAATTTAGGAAGGAGAATCCTGGCCCACGGTCACGAAATTCGCTTCAATGGTGGGTGCGACACGGGGGTCAAGATTCAGCCAACTTTAAATGGCGAAAGTTTTTTTTCAATGTATGATGCTTAATACGATGTGTCTGTGACAGGCATATTGGATATGTTCATTTTTCTTTTTAGTTGCTAAAAATATGTCTTTTAAAGGCTAATTGACAAATTAAACGTTACAACGTCAAAGACTTTAATTTAACGTCAATAGCTTAATTTAAATTAACGAAGCCGTTACAATGCACTTATAACTTGAAAACGGTTAAACATAACTATCATTATTATGTATTGACGGACAACATCAAAATTTAAGTTAAGGCGGGGGCAAACCAGTCCAACATTTCATCCAACATTGTTTTCCCATGTTGGATGAAATGTTGGATGAAGCAAAATTTTAGGTTTGTGGGACTGCTTTTAAAAACATTCGAACGATAAAGAGTTCATTCACTCCTGAAAAACAATATCGCAGACGGAAGGAATTCTGCAGTGTTGCTTATGTTGCTGAAAGAACTCGTCGATTCAGACGATGAAAAACCAACCCGCGGAAAAACAAGAGAGTGGATAAAGAGGAGGGAACAAAATGGATATTTTAGTAATATCATTAAAGAATTGAAGATCGAAGACAGATTCGGATTTAGGGAAATGTTTCGGATGGATGTGGGGGATTTCGATTTCCTCCTTAATGAAATATCCCATCTGATATCACCGGGCCAGATGAGCAACTGTGGTGGCCACAGACCAATCATGGCAGAAGAAAGACTCGCCCTTACTCTTCGTTTTCTTGCGACAGTAGAATCGTTTCAATCACTTCACTTTCAGTTCAGAATTTCTTTGAATGCAGTATCCTATATAATAAACGCATCAAATTAAAAACATTCCATTCAAAAACGTTCGAAATTCGCGGGATTTTTATATTTTGGATGAAAAGTACCACCAAACCAATCCAACATGAAAGTTCACGCAACTCAGATAGAGAATTCCTTTGATCTTGCCGAAAATGTTGGATGAAATGTTTGACGGCGATCAAACTTCATCCAACATCGTCCAACACGATTTTTTTCTTCTTTTTTGAAAATTTAAATTTTTTTTAAAATTTTGAAGTGACTCAAACCAGTCCAACATTTCATCCAACATCACAAGAATTGCATGTTGGATGAAATGTTGGACTGGTTTGCCCCCGCCTTTATGATTATCTTTTCCAATGTACTCCTGCCTGAGCGGATTTTTCCACGGGCCTAATCTACTAGTTCTCGAATAATTCTATATCACTAAAAAGAAACAAGCATACGTGAGAAAGTATTCATTGCAACAACAATCTTCTTTCCAAAGTTAATTTAATATTCGAATGATAGGATTCGAAAAAAAAGACCTAAAATACAATACGAATAATGTTATGTTTAGCAAAAAACTGTAAAAATAAGGGTTTTTTAACTAAAGATCAGCCATTTTTTTTCTTAATAAAATAAGTTTTTTTTTACATTTTTAATTATTTTGAGGCCCTTAAAAAAACATCTTTTTTAAAAAAACTAATTCTATTGTATTGTGAAAACAAAAACGAAGTCCTAAGTATTATCTTGGTAGATTTACTGAGCAATATTCAAGCACAGGTGATTTCATTTTCCCTAAGAAGCCCTTATATTTTTGCAAATTTTCTGGAAAATACCCCCAGTTAGCCTTAAATAAAAAGCAATGAACGCAAAATATTTGGGTGGTGTGTTTTTTTTGTGAATAGTTGAAGCATTGGGGTAACTTTTAAGTCTATTCCAGCTTTGTAATAATTTGTTCCATTACCGACCTCTTATCTGCCAGACTATGTTCCTCTGTTCTAGTTTTAAGGTGCAGAAACATCTCGCTGTAGGCGCTGTTTTTTAATTGGTAACCTTTGAAGGAAAATTTAAAATATAGATGATTGATTGTGAGATAACAAAACAGCAAGCTGTAATGATGAAACTAGTCTACTGACTCTTTTGTTTTTGAATTGTAGGGGTACACCCTCTAGAGATCTATATTCAGTGCAAGATCTCCCTTTTTAAAAGGATAGTCGGCCGAATCAAGGTAATTGAACTAAAGACCCTCTATAAACATTACATCACAAACACCTACTGACAGTTACATAGTGCTATACAACATAGAAAGAAAAAAAATTATATATATAAAACTATAAATAAGAGCAGACCACCCGTGCGCCAGGACTTGTGAACCTGGCAGTAGCTTTCCACATGTGTTACGGGATCCCAACACTCAGCCTTCCACAGGTGATTGACGCTTGGGGCCAGCCCTATGTCAGGACCAGCCTGAAGTTGTTTTTTTACTAATAGGGCAAGATTTTAGGCTATTATGGATTCTCAAATGTTTAAGGTTAGCATTTATGTTGTTCTTGTCTGTCGGATGTACAGATTCATTTGTAAATATATCATCCACAAACCCAAGTATTGGTCAATCTGCTTATCTTGACATGTCTTTTCTATATTACTTTTAGAGAGAAACATCTATTCAGGTTCTTTCAATAAAACATATCCTCTAGAAATATGGTTAAATTTCTAGTTGTGCGTCCGACAGACTTCTGGTATCATTTTTTAAATTCTATCGGGGAATGTTTTGAATTAGGGATAATTTGTAAATTATCAACAACCTTCATGCCTATTTTGATACAAGCGAACACTTCTACCTAGATAACCGTAAACTTGAGTTACAGACATTGTACAAATATTTGTGCGTCCAACAGAATTTAGTTGTTGACTTGAAGGTAGCGATTACACATTGTAATAACCAATCAGATCCCTCATTTTCGATTAAATTGTGAAATAATTATGAAAGTACTTTGGGATATTTCAAACTCCTGTTGAAAACGTCAAAACCGTTTACAATCAATAGTAAAATTTATTCTGTGCGTCCATTTTCTGTTTAAACATTTTGTACAACTCGAATTTAGAATATGTTCTTTTTTTCGAATTTCAATGGACCAAACTGGCAACGTATTTTTTGTTATTATTTTTCACTTCCTTTGGTTTCTTGTACGCTGTCAATCTGCTGTTAATCAATTCAGCTTTCTTAAGGTATGTACTTATATCTTCATATAAACGACGCATTATTTAAAAAGACGGCCTTTTTTATTAAAGAACTTTGCAATTTTTAATGTTTGCGTTTTTAACATACAGAAAACATCATGGGTCCAAAGAGAAAATCACAGGACAATAAAGCCTATTGTAAGCGCTACCGTGAAAAAGACCTTGGCGTGTACAGAAAAAAAGATGCTGGGCGTAAGCGTTATCAACGTTTAATAAAAAAAGCAACAAATCCTGCCCTTTATGATGAACTTAAGAAGATGAACAAAGACATGTGGCGCGTGGCCTTGCGGTTATGGCGTTCGCTTCGTAATCACAAGGTCCGTGGTTCGGTCCACAGCGCAGGCATGTTTAGCAAGTGTCTTTACTACAGCTACGGGTCAACCCATGCCATGTGAGGGAAATTGGGTAGGCGACGCCGATGTATACTTAATGTATACATTCCGAACACAGGACCCACATTAATAACAGTGTTTCAAACACTGAAGTGTATAAATATTCGGAATAACAATAATAATAATAAGGATGCGTCTAGTTCGGGATAGGAAAAAACGTTACACACCAGAATAAGAAACGACTACGAACCCTGAAACCAGTGCGTTTCGACAAAACAATCTCGCTACCGCAGTTTAAAGCGTGCAAAGATGGTTGCTAAAAAGTATAAAATGAGAATTGCGTTATCGAAAAAAAAGGGACGAAAATACGAGGAGTTGAGTGAAGGACAGATCCAATGGATGAAGGAATATTTTGACAGACCAGAAATGACTTACATAAACCCTGGCAAAAGGGACAATTTTTATATTGGGACAATTGATGGGAAGTCTCAATATGTCCAAAAACAATACTTGTTGTGGACACTTAGAAACACGCATAACATTTTGAACGGAAGTGAAATTCTTGGGCTTTCAAACAACGACGACAGCTTCCCAGAAAAGTTTGACAAGAAACTCTCGTTTGCCAGGCTCTATAATTTTTCCAAAGCTAACAAGCAGTATATATGGAATAAAAACATACCTGAATCGTTGTGCTTGTGCGAGGTGTGCGAAAATGCTTGTTTACTTGCGAAAGATATAAACAAGAACTTAAAGCTAAAGCTTCCTACTAACACACACGATTTAGTTGAAAAGTATTCATGCAGTAGAGAACCTTCCTGTATGAATAATGATTGTATTGAATGTAGTGTTTCTAAATAGGAAAACAATGTAAATGATGAATCGGAAAGCAATGATACATCCTCTGACGAGAAAAGTGAAGAATCAATGAAAAAAGATGTCACCTTTTGTCGATGGGTAAAGGATGAAAGGACTCAAAAAATTTGTGTCACCTTAGATAAAGATAAGGCATGGGAAACATGGCGTGGGGTCATTGAAGATCTTAAATCTCATATGCATCGAAAGAGGAAACAGGTAGATAGAAAGTCTTTTAAAGTATTACGCTTCATTGTGCTTATAATGTAGATTAGGAGTTTATTTCTCACTTTTTGCCTCTTAGGTTGAATACTACAATAACTTAAAACATGATTTGAAAACAGGTGAATGCATGCTTCAGGTAGACTACAGTGAAGGATACCACAACAAAAACCAAGATGAGACCCCGTCTGCTTACTTTGGCCATGAAACCTTCTGCATTTTCACGGAATGCGGACATTTCCGTCCAAACGAAACAGCTGAGATCGCCAAAGTACCGTTGACTATCGTAAGCGAAGCTAATGATCATTGGCGCATCGCTTCCTTCACTTGTGTCTCAAAAGTAATAAATTGCATTGGAGAAAGGTTACCACTTGTCAATACGTTAAAAGACGTCTATATATGGAGTGACGGATGTGCCGCCCAATTCCGTTTGAGCTTTGTGTTCGCTTTGCTTACTCAGTTTCATCCAGACAAGAAAATAGAGTGGAATTACAACGAGGCCCATCACGGCAAAGGGCCAATAGACGGAATTCGCGGGACAATAACAATAAAGTCTTCAGGGAAGTAAAATCTGGAAGAATTATCGTTGAAAGTGCTGATGATTTTTCCAAACATGCTAGCCGCTTTATTAAATTTGTCACCACCCCTTACCTATTCTAAAGACGACATCTTCGAAGAACCAAGTGACGTAGAAGAGACAACTTATATTCACGGTACAATGAGCATCCACAGAGTAGTCAGAAAGAAAAACGCTCAACGGATAACGTATCTTGAATTTTACCGCCTTTCGTTAGACGAAAAACCTCTTTTTACTCAGTACTATCGGAAATCCAATGATCCTATAGTTTGTGGTCACAAAAGCTTTGAGGGAGGTTCTATTTGTTGTCCCCATTGTTTAAATGAATACTGTGATGGCGAGAAATGGCTAGAATGCGCTGTTTGCAAGCAGTGGTACTGTAGTGAAGATTGTTTTTCTGCATAACCAGGAAACATTGTATCTGTCGGACGCAGAAAATTCTCGTCATTGTATTCATTTTTTCACCAGGAAAAAAGGCCTCGTTGGATATCATACAAAACTTTATACACAAAAGATTTAATTTATCGAATTGGTTATGAGGCAAAGCGAATGGTGCAAGTGATGAGAATAGGTACAGATCTTAGTAATATTTCTAGAGGAGGATTTGTTGAGGTGAGATGTACTGTGCTAATGTCTCCTTTAAAAAAGCCACTATTTGAGTGTCGAATACCACAGCTGGATAAAAGTTTTATAGCTATACGAGATGTCACCATCGATAACGTAACTTAACTGAGTTTTTTGTAAAATAGTAAAGGGCGAATGTGGGCCGGAGTACCTATGTTACAATGTTGACCGAACACTTATGTGCAAGAGCTGTAAACCTACAACTGTTGTTACAGAGTTGTTAAATGCTCTCTCAATACCAACATCAAAGGAGAATAGGAGTAACTATATCGCAATGCAGATATAACTAGCCTTTTAAGACAGAGATGTTAATGAAAAAAGGAGGTTTCTCTCCAAAGAATAAGAAGCCACTGGAGAACTTCTGTATTCTCCCCTTTACGGGGATGATCGAAAAGCTAATGGATTTCGGCTGTACAGAAACAAACACCTATGAATGTGGAAAGATGAGGATTGGTGAAATTCACTCATGCTTGGGATCTGGTGCGGGCCCTTGAGTAAGCATCCCCTGCCTCCTGCAAGACACCAGTCGCATTCATTGACACCATCCGCCAAAACCAATGAAATGGCCCGGGTATGAATTCTTTCTTTGGATTTAATCGATCTGATGTCATACAGGGAATTTCTAATTGTGATAAAAGTAACAAAAGACAAGCAGATTCAAACCTATATTATGAGCTTGTCAAAATTGCAGCAATTCAAGCAAGAAATGCTGAAAAAACCAGTGATCTGTTACATTCGAAGTCTCGTAATGCACGAAATGAAGCAATTCATAATACTGTGAAGTTAGCATCTCAGGATGACATCAAAGGTGAGTGTTTATGTTACACGTATTTCTGTACACCTGTTTGATGTATATAGTCGAGATGTTTCGGTATCATTATTTTTTTTTATTTGGTTTGTCATATTTTATTGAAATCGTGAAAATAAATTCCAACAAAATATTATTGCTTATCATAGCTCATGTTAATTGCAGTTGAGTGAACTAAAATATAAGAACACTATACTGAGCTTTAAAATTGGTGCATGATGTTTTGTTTACCCACATTGGGTATTGCCTCAATTAGCCAGGCCATTGCGCCTAGCCTTTGTTACTAATGTCATATAAATTAGGAATTTCACATCAAATTGGCCTCTGACCTAAGCTGACAAGTTTGTCTTGAAAAAACAACTAAAGATTTCACTATCAGTTTAACTATAAAACGTTTTCAAGCATCTATCACTGCAACCTACTAGCTAGACATCATCAACTGCATCTTTTGGCTTCAATTACTATAATGGCATCCAATAGCGGTAAGAAAAACATGCTGCTGCTGTGGAGCCTCATCTGCGCACGTTCACAGATTGGGTGCAACTTGGCAAGGAATCCCTTGTTCTCATTTCCAACTCGTACAACATGCCTGTCAAGGGTTTAACAATTGCTCATCTCGTTCAAGGTTTATTTGAAAAATTCCGGCGCGAAGCAACCCCAGTTTCATCAGCAGGCAATATGAGACAAGCCCTACGAGTTTGCTATCTGACCAATCTCCTGCATGTTTTCATTTTGGGGAAGATGGTCCCAGCAGCCATGTTGGACCGGAAAATAGGAAGCGCGGCGTACCTACAGTGGAGGAGAGTAACGATCACCAAGACGTCCCCCAGCAGCCCAAACGTACACGTGTGGATGCAAAATGTAGTCAGCACCAAGAATTTTGTTTCGCCTCAAGGTCAAGGCCAGTTGCCTCGTCCTCCCCTCTTCGACTTTTCGGCCGCCGGTTCCCTCTTGCCGCATACCATCCATAATGGCGGGTCTAGCGATGTTGACTTCCAGCAGGCCAACATCGTTCGCAGCGAGGCTCTACAGCATGACGCTACTGTTCTGGATCCCTTATCTAGTGTGTTTGCCGCCCATCTCCAAACGTTTTTTAGGCAAAATCAAGCTGCGTGAGTACGTGATTTTGATGCTCTTTTGCCTCTATCTCTACATTCTTCTGTTTCCCATGAACGATCTGGGGGAGTTCGATCTGAACATCCAAAATGTGAACGGTGCCCCTAAGGTGTCTTTATCCCAGAAAATGGCAGGGAAGGGTAATGTTAAGGACTTTAATTCTTGGGTTTCCGCCTGGACCACCTCTATGAGGTGCATGGTTTGGTTTTACCCTCATCTTGTCCAACAAATGTTAGCCTACCATACCTTCATTAGCCAGTTTGCCTCTCAGTACGCTTTTGCGTCTGTTTACACATATGACCAACTTTACCGCTTCAAACTGGCAAATAATCATTCCCAAAGATGGGATGTTATTGATGTTGCCCTTTTTAACAAGCCCCCCCCCTCAGTGTTGTCGCATAAGGTTTCACAAGTGGGAACTATTCCGTGTTTTTTTTGTCAGGGCCCAGCACATGTTGCTTCACAATGCCGAAATAGGTTCTTCGGGTCGCAGTAATTGCCCCCACAGTTTCGGAATGCCCCTCTCAGAGCCTGGACACCCACACATGGCAACCCCTGCATTCGCTTTAATCGAGGGATCACTTGTAGATACCCCTGCACCTTTGTCCACCGATGTCAGAACTGTTCCAAAGAACACCCAGCTACACAGTGTCCATCCCGGCCCTCTAAATTTGATCCCAGATAGTTTTTTTCCTATTACGTCTTTGGTCACAACACCCACTAGGCACACGTTTTAAGTCAATTCTTATCTTCTCACCCTAGCAGAGCCCTAGTGGATTTTATTATTTCTGGTTTTACATTTGGAAACAATAAGTCTGCCTACAATCATGGTAAGAAATTGACACAGCTATTTTAAAAGAATTAAACAGGGGACATACCGTTGGGCCGTTCATACAGGAACCCCTTTCTAATTTTCACTGCTCACCACTTAGGGGTGCACCAAAAAAGGATGACACTGTTCGGGTGATTCTTGATCTCTCCTCCCCCAAAGGTTATTCAGTTAATGATGGCATAAGCAAAGACGATTATTCGGTGCACTATTCTTCTTTTGATGAGGCTGTTAATTTAATCAAGTCCTTAGGTCAAGGCTGCTACATGGCAAAATTAGACATTAAACATGCCTTTAGGCTATGTCCAGTTCATCCCGATGACTGGCATTTACTCAGCTATCAGTGGAGAAATAGATTTTATTTGATGCTGTGTTGCCTTTTGGTGGGTAGATCATCTTCCTTTATTTTTAATAGTTTTGGAGATTTACTACCTGGATTTTCATTGTCTTAGTGCACATAAAAAAATTTAAAACATTATCTTGATGATTTTATCACTGCCCACCTTTCCAAACAACACTGTCAGTTTTTTGTTGACACAATTATCAAAGTTTTTTCATTACTTGGAGTCCCACTGACCCCTGGGAAAATCATTGGTCCAGTACAAGTAATTACTTACATTAGCATCGAGATAGATACCGTTAATCTCATGATTGGGCTCCTTAAGAAAAAGTTTATTGACCTTATGTCTACCTTACTGAAGTGGAGATCCAGGAAAAAGTGCACCAAACGTGATTTGTTGTCATAAATTGGGTCCCTTTTCTTTGCTTGCAAGGTGGTGAAATGAGGTCGAATTTTTCTGCGCCGTTAGATTGACTTGTCCACCACGGTGCGTCATTTGCACCATCACATTTCTCTATCGTTTGAGGCAAGGAAAGACATTGAGTGGTCGCTGGAATTTTTGCCATCCTGGAATAGGGTGGCATTATTCCAGTTGGATACCATTTCGTATAATAGGGCTGACCTATATACAGCCGCGTCAGGATTAGGTCTTGGAGGATATTATGATGGTCGGTGGTTTTCGTTACCCATTTATTTTCAGCAAGACTTTATTATCAGTTTTTGGGAGCTATTAGCCATTGTGGTGGCCACATTTTGCTGGGGTGAAAGTTGGGGTAACAAAAAAGTTGTTTTACGCACAGATAATGAAGCGATTGCTAACATTTGGCAAACAGGGTCGTGTAAATGCAAGTACATCATGCCATTGATTTGAAAATTGTTTTTTTTTACTGCCCAGCGGAATATCAATCTCTTATTGTGTCACATAGCTGAAGGTTCCAACACTTACGCTGATCTCCTTTCTCGATTACAAGTCACAAAGTTCAAAGCCATGCGTTCAAAGGTAGAAGTTTCTCCCACACTTATCCCCGAATCGATCTCGGAGTTCTTGGAAACGTTATGAATCGCTACTTGATTTCAGCACTTTCACCTAATACCAGGTCTACATACCTATCTGGAATGCGCAGCTTTCAACGGTTTTGTACCAAAATTTCTGCACCAATGTTTCGACTAAAAGAGCTGACTCTGCAACTTTTCGTTTCTGGTCTTGCTGGACGAGTCAAATTTTCTACAATCAAAGTGTATTTGTGTGGTATCCAATACCAAAGTATGTTTGCGGTTACAATGAAAAACTAGTCTCATGCACAAATTGTTTTAATGTCTTTCGAGGTATTCGACGTTGTCACCCTCAAGTAGTCAGTCGTAGGTTACCCATCACTCCTGCTCATCTAAATGAAAATGTTGACATTTATAGACCACTCCCATTTTTCTCCTAATGACAAAGCCTTGTGGAAATGTGTTATTCTTGTTGCTTTTTTTGAGTTTTACGTGTCTGCGGATATGTTTGTCCTTCCAACTCTACGTTTGATCCAGCCATCCATCTGGGCACCTTCTGATTTTACTTTTTCTCCCTGTGGGACAGTAGCATTTTTACTTATTAAAGCATCCAAAACAGATCCTTTTAGTTAAGGAATCAAAATCCGCCTGCCAACATTGGAGGCAATTTGTGTCCTGTTAATGCGATTAGACAATACCTACTGTTTCGGGTGCCAACCACGGTCCTTTGTTATCCTTTCCAGTGGCGATTTTGTGACACGGAAATATGTTTCAGCTTTTTTAAGTATAAGCCTTAAAAACACTTTAGATCTGAATACACATAGTTTTCGATTGGTGGTGCCTCTGCAGCAGCCTCGTAGGGTATATCAGAATCCGTCATTAAACTTCTTGGTAGGTCGTCTAGTGACTGTTAGAGACGATACGTACATGTCTCCAATAACGCTTTGCTAGAATGGAGCAGTAATATGGCATGCCTTAGTGGTGTTACTAAATTATGGGACACCACAATTCCTGTAACATTGTGATATTTGTTTTTGTGTAGCATTTCCATGATGCTGTTGTAGTTATGTTCGGACGTTATAGGATGATCAATGAGGTGACAAAACAGCAAGCTGTAATGACAATACTTGTCTAAAGACAGGTGGTTATGGCTATGTAGAGGTTATACCCTCTAAAGATTCCGAAATATCCAAAATCTTCCTGTATTGCAAGGATTTGGCAAATTATACGATGGACCACTTTGACTAACATTTAAGGTAACACAGTACACAGGAACAAAGAAGAACAACCTTCGAATACAACATAAAACATTAAACAAAACAATGATAAAAACAGAGCTACAGTTTAGAGACAATAAAAACAAGCGATTCAGTGCATAAAATAAATAAAACTTATTGAAGTGAATATCCTTTAACGGATAAATTTCAAAGGAATTCATTACGAATTCGTAGATAAGAAAAAGCAGGCAACGATCTGTGCGCCAGTGTCATTGTTATGACGTTGTACCTATGTAGAGAATTTGTACATATTTTAGGGCAGGGTTCTATTTGTGCCCTGGATGATATCTGTGAAAATTGTTATCTTCATTCCCATATAAGAATTATTTTTTCCCATAAGTAATGTTCTTTAGATAATTGTAAACACAAGCAATGTAATGTGGCTGGACTTAAGAATTTAGGGAAATTTGGGGATGCTGGGCTGCGTTCGTCAGCCTTCGTTTTGTGGTGTGTGCGTACTCATGAGATAAGGGCTATTTTACACGAGTAGTTTTAAAAAGAGAGAAAGGAACCAAGGACAAGTTGTAAAAAGAGAGAATGGAACCAACAAGAAGTTGTAAAAAAGAGAGAAATGAAACAATGAGAAGTTGTGAAAAAAGAGAGAAAGGAAACAATGAGAAGTTGTAAAAAAGAGAGATAAAGGAAAAATTGCGAGAAGGTAACAACGAGAAGTTGTTTGAGACAAAATACGCATATGAGACTAGGATAGGTGTCACTGGAGGAGAGTGCTATTAAATTGGTACACGCACAGGAGAGTTTTGTGTATTTTTGCTTGCCCAGCATCCTCACCCCTTTTCGGCCAAATATCTCTTAAATTAACATCACAACGTTGTTAAATTGAAATACATTTGTCTTTCTAATACTGTGTTTTTTCAAATGCTGGCAAAATTCATGGCGAGCACCTATGTAGGAATATGATGGAATAATTTGTTTTTAAAACACCTATAATATAGCTTACGTCAAATAATTGTGTGAACAACATCCTGCTCGCTGCGAAACGATGTGTGGCCTGCTGGAAGTCAACACCTAGAGACCACGCCATATGATGGTTGCCGGCAAGAGTGAACTCGGCCGGCCGAAGAAGT
>JASGCC010000954.1:14630-47933 GCA_030067915.1 Hydractinia echinata | reverse complement strand
GAAAGCGTTCTAAGGCTGGTGGTCTCGGGAAACGACTTAAATACAATCGTAGTCCATTGAGACTGAAAGGACTAGACCGATGCCACCTGTCTGGGCACGTGGAACCACGTGATTTAGGTGTAGACTCTTTATTAGGCTGTAAAAGGCCATATTAAAGGCTTAGAATGCTGTGGCCGTAGTTAGAAGCGTTCTAAGGGCTGGTGCTCAGGAAACGACTTATACATTCGGTGTCCATTCGAGACTGAAAGGACTAGACCAATGGCCACTGGTCTGGGCACGTGGAACCAGCGTGATTTAACGTGTAGGCTCTTTATTAGGCTGTAAAAGCCATATTACAGGCTTAGAAGGCTGTGCACGTAGTTAGAAGCTGTTCTAGGGCCTGGTGCTCAGAAAACACTTAATAACATCGTAGTCCATTGAGACTGAAAGCACTAGACCGATGGCCACCTGTCTGGGCACGTGAACCGCGTGATTTTAGTGGTAGACTCCTTATTAGGCTGTAAAAGGCCATATTACAGGCTTAGATAGGCTTGTCCACCTAGTTAGAGCGTTCTAACGGGCCTGGCCGCGCAGGAAAACGACTTTAATACATCCGTAGTCCATTGAGACTGAAAGGAACTAGACCGATGGCCACCTGTCTGGGCACGTGGAACCGCGGGGGGGATTTAGGTGTAGGCTCTTTATTAGGCTGTAAAAGGCCATATTACAGGCTTAGAAGGCCTGTGCACGTAGTTAGAACGTTTTCAAGGGCTGGTGCTCAGGAAAACGGACTTAATACATCGTTAGTCCATTGAAGACTGAAAGGACTAGACCGATAGCCACCTGTCTGGAGCACGTGGGAACACGTGGATTTACGGTAGACTCTTTATTTAGGCTGTAAAGGCCATATTTCAGGTTAGAAGGGCTGTACACGTAGTTAGAAGCGTTCTAACGGGCCTGGCGCGCAGGAAAACGACTTAAACATCGTAGTCCATTGAGACTGAAAGGACTAGACCATGGCCACCTGTCTGGGCACGTGAACCGCGTTGATTTAGGTGTCAACTCCTTATTAGGCTGTAAAAGGCCATATTTAACAGGCTTAGAATGCCTGTGCACGGTTAGTTAGAAGCGTTCTAAGGGCCTGGTGCTCAGCGAAAACGATCTTAATAACATCGTTGTCCATTGTGAGACTGAAAGGACGACCGTAGCCACCTGTCTGGGCACGTGGAACCGACGTGATTTACGTGTAGACTTCTTATTAAGCTGTAAAGCCATATTTACAGGCTTAGAAGGCCTGTCCACGTAGTTAGAAAGCGTTCTAGGGCCTGGCTGCAGGAACGACTTAATACATCGTAAGTCCATTGGAGACTGAAAGCGATAGACCATGGCACATCTGTCTGGGCACGTGGAACCACGTGATTTACGTGTAGGCTCTTTATTAGGCTGTAAAAGGCCATTATACAGGCTTAGAATGCCTTTTGCACGTAGTTAAGAAGACGTCTAAGGCCCTGGCGCTCCAGGCGCTAACTACGTGGCCTTCTAAACCTGCCTAATAAAGAGCCTACACGTAAATCACGTGGTTCCACGTGCCCAGACAGGTGGCCATCGGTCTAGTCCTTTCAGTCTCAATGGACTACGATGTATTAAGTCGTTTTCCTGAGCACCAGGCCTTAGAACGCTTCTAACTACGTGCACAGGCCTTCTAAGCCTGTAATATGGCCTTTTACAGCCTAATAAAGAGCTACACGTAAATCACGTGGTTCCACGTGCCCAGACAGGTGGCCATCGGTCTAGTCCTTTCAGTCTCAATGGACTACGATGTATTAAGTCGTTTTCCTGAGCGCCAGGCCCTTAGAACGCTTCTAACTACGTGCACAGGCCTTCTAAGCCTGTAATATGGCCTTTTACAGCCTAATAAAGAGCCTACACGTAAATCACGTGGTTCCACGTGCCCAGACAGGTGGCCATCGGTCTAGTCCTTTCAGTCTCAATGGACTACGATGTATTAAGTCGTTTTCCTGAGCACCAGGCCCTTAGAACGCTTCTAACTACGTGCACAGGCCTTCTAAGCCTGTAATATGGCCTTTTACAGCCTAATAAAGAGCTACACGTAAATCACGTGGTTCCACGTGCCCAGACAGGTGGCCATCGGTCTAGTCCTTTCAGTCTCAATGGACTACGATGTATTAAGTCGTTTTCCTGAGCACCAGGCCCTTAGAACGCTTCTAACTACGTGCACAGGCCTTCTAAGCCTGTAATATGGCCTTTTACAGCCTAATAAAGAGCCTACACGTAAATCACGTGGTTCCACGTGCCCAGACAGGTGGCCATCGGTCTAGTCCTTTCAGTCTCAATGGACTACGATGTATTAAGTCGTTTTCCTGAGCACCAGGCCCTTAGAACGCTTCTAACTACGTGCACAGGCCTTCTAAGCCTGTAATATGGCCTTTTACAGCCTAATAAAGAGCCTACACGTAAATCACGTGGTTCCACGTGCCCAGACAGGTGGCCATCGGTCTAGTCCTTTCAGTCTCAATGGACTACGATGTATTAAGTCGTTTTCCTGAGCGCCAGGCCCTTAGAACGCTTCTAACTACGTGCACAGGCCTTCTAAGCCTGTAATATGGCCTTTTAAAGCCTAATAAAGAGCTACACGTAAATCACGTGGTTCCACGTGCCCAGACAGGTGGCCATCGGTCTAGTCCTTTCAGTCTCAATGGACTACGATGTATTAAGTCGTTTTCCTGAGCACCAGGCCCTTAGAACGCTTCTAACTACGTGCACAGGCCTTCTAAGCCTGTAATATGGCCTTTTACAGCCTAATAAAGAGCCTACACGTAAATCACGTGGTTCCACGTGCCCAGACAGGTGGCCATCGGTCTAGTCCTTTCAGTCTCAATGGACTACGATGTATTAAGTCGTTTTCCTGAGCACCAGGCCCTTAGAACGCTTCTAACTACGTGCACAGGCCTTCTAAGCCTGTAATATGGCCTTTTACAGCCTAATAAAGAGCCTACACGTAAATCACGTGGTTCCACGTGCCCAGACAGGTGGCCATCGGTCTAGTCCTTTCAGTCTCAATGGACTACGATGTATTAAGTCGTTTTCCTGAGCACCAGGCCCTTAGAACGCTTCTAACTACGTGCACAGGCCTTCTAAGCCTGTAATATGGCCTTTTACAGCCTAATAAAGAGCCTACACGTAAATCACGTGGTTCCACGTGCCCAGACAGGTGGCCATCGGTCTAGTCCTTTCAGTCTCAATGGACTACGATGTATTAAGTCGTTTTCCTGAGCACCAGGCCCTTAGAACGCTTCTAACTACGTGCACAGGCCTTCTAAGCCTGTAATATGGCCTTTTACAGCCTAATAAAGAGCCTACACGTAAATCACGTGGTTCCACGTGCCCAGACAGGTGGCCATCGGTCTAGTCCTTTCAGTCTCAATGGACTACGATGTATTAAGTCGTTTTCCTGAGCACCAGGCCCTTAGAACGCTTCTAACTACGTGCACAGGCCTTCTAAGCCTGTAATATGGCCTTTTACAGCCTAATAAAGAGCCTACACGTAAATCACGTGGTTCCACGTGCCCAGACAGGTGGCCATCGGTCTAGTCCTTTCAGTCTCAATGGACTACGATGTATTAAGTCGTTTTCCTGAGCACCAGGCCCTTAGAACGCTTCTAACTACGTGCACAGGCCTTCTAAGCCTGTAATATGGCCTTTTACAGCCTAATAAAGAGCCTACACGTAAATCACGTGGTTCCACGTGCCCAGACAGGTGGCCATCGGTCTAGTCCTTTCAGTCTCAATGGACTACGATGTATTAAGTCGTTTTCCTGAGCACCAGGCCCTTAGAACGCTTCTAACTACGTGCACAGGCCTTCTAAGCCTGTAATATGGCCTTTTACAGCCTAATAAGGAGCTACACGTAAATCACGTGGTTCCACGTGCCCAGACAGGTGGCCATCGGTCTAGTCCTTTCAGTCTCAATGGACTACGATGTATTAAGTCGTTTTCCTGAGCACCAGGCCCTTAGAACGCTTCTAACTACGTGCACAGGCCTTCTAAGCCTGTAATATGGCCTTTTACAGCCTAATAAAGAGTCTACACGTAAATCACGTGGTTCCACGTGCCCAGACAGGTGGCCATCGGTCTAGTCCTTTCAGTCTCAATGGACTACGATGTATTAAGTCGTTTTCCTGAGCGCCAGGCCCTTAGAACGCTTCTAACTACGTGGACAGGCCTTCTAAGCCTGTAATATGGCCTTTTACAGCCTAATAAGAGCCTACACGTAAATCACGTGGTTCCACGTGCCCAGACAGGTGGCCATCGGTCTAGTCCTTTCAGTCTCAATGGACTACGATGTATTAAGTCGTTTTCCTGAGCACCAGGCCTTAGAACGCTTCTAACTACGTGCACAGGCCTTCTAAGCCTGTAATATGGCCTTTTACAGCCTAATAAAGAGCTACACGTAAATCACGTGGTTCCACGTGCCCAGACAGGTGGCCATCGGTCTAGTCCTTTCAGTCTCAATGGACTACGATGTATTAAGTCGTTTTCCTGAGCACCAGGCCCTTAGAACGCTTCTAACTACGTGCACAGGCCTTCTAAGCCTGTAATATGGCCTTTTACAGCCTAATAAAGAGTCTACACGTAAATCACGTGGTTCCACGTGCCCAGACAGGTGGCCATCGGTCTAGTCCTTTCAGTCTCAATGGACTACGATGTATTAAGTCGTTTTCCTGAGCACCAGGCCCTTAGAACGCTTCTAACTACGTGCACAGGCCTTCTAAGCCTGTAATATGGCCTTTTACAGCCTAATAAAGAGCCTACACGTAAATCACGTGGTTCCACGTGCCCAGACAGGTGGCCATCGGTCTAGTCCTTTCAGTCTCAATGGACTACGATGTATTAAGTCGTTTTCCTGAGCGCCAGGCCCTTAGAACGCTTCTAACTACGTGCACAGGCCTTCTAAGCCTGTAATATGGCCTTTTACAGCCTAATAAAGAGCCTACACGTAAATCACGTGGTTCCACGTGCCCAGACAGGTGGCCATCGGTCTAGTCCTTTCAGTCTCAATGGACTACGATGTATTAAGTCGTTTTCCTGAGCACCAGGCCCTTAGAACGCTTCTAACTACGTGCACAGGCCTTCTAAGCCTGTAATATGGCCTTTTAAGCCTAATAAAGAGCCTACACGTAAATCACGTGGTTCCACGTGCCCAGACAGGTGGCCATCGGTCTAGTCCTTTCAGTCTCAATGGACTACGATGTATTAAGTCGTTTTCCTGAGCACCAGGCCCTTAGAACGCTTCTAACTACGTGCACAGGCCTTCTAAGCCTGTAATATGGCCTTTTACAGCCTAATAAAGAGCTACACGTAAATCACGTGGTTCCACGTGCCCAGACAGGTGGCCATCGGTCTAGTCCTTTCAGTCTCAATGGACTACGATGTATTAAGTCGTTTTCCTGAGCACCAGGCCCTTAGAACGCTTCTAACTACGTGCACAGGCCTTCTAAGCCTGTAATATGGCCTTTTACAGCCTAATAAAGAGTCTACACGTAAATCACGTGGTTCCACGTGCCCAGACAGGTGGCCATCGGTCTAGTCCTTTCAGTCTCTGGACTACGATGTATTAAGTCGTTTTCCTGAGCACCAGGCCTTAGAACGCTTCTAACTACGTGCACAGGCCTTCTAAGCCTGTAATATGGCCTTTTACAGCCTAATAAAGAGTCACGTAAATCACGTGGTTCCACGTGCCCAGAACAGGTGGCCATCGTCTACGTCCTTTCAGTGGCCCTTCTAAGCCTGTAATATGGCCTTTTAACAGCCTAATAAAGAGCCTACCAAGTAAATCACGTGGTTCCGCGTGCCCGGAAACAGTGGGCCATTCGGTCTTAGTCCTTTTCAGCGTCTCGAATGGACTACGATGTATTTAAGACGTTTTTCCTGAGGCACCAGGGCCCTTAGAAAACGCTTTCTAACTACGTGCACAGGGCCATATAAGCCTGTAATTTAGGCCCTTTTACAGCCTAATAAAGAGCCTACACGTAAATCACGTGGTTCCACGTGCCCAGGAACAGGTGGGACCATCGGTCTATTCCTTTTCAGTCTCAATGGGATACGATGTAGTTAAGTCGTCTTTTCCTGAGCTTCCAGGCCCTTACAACGCTTCTTAACTACGTTGAACCAGCTTCTAAGCCGTGTAATATGGCCGTTTTGAAAGCCTAATAAGGAAGTGACCACATAAATCCACGTGGTTCCAAGCGCCCAGACAGGTGGCCATCATCCGGTCTAGTCCTTTCAGTGGCATTGGACTACGAGGTATTAAGTCCGTTTTCCTGACAGCCAGGCCCTTAGAACGCTTCTAACTACGTGCACAGGCCTTCTAAGCCTGTAATATGGCCTTTTACAGCCTAATAAAGAGCCTACACGTAAATCACGTGGTTCCACGTGCCCAGACAGGTGGCCATCGGTCTAGTCCTTTCAGTCTCAATGGACTACGATGTATTAAGTCGTTTTCCTGAGCACCAGGCCCTTAGAACGCTTCTAACTACGTGCACAGGCCTTCTAAGCCTGTAATATGGCCTTTTACAGCCTAATAAAGAGTCTACACGTAAATCACGTGGTTCCACGTGCCCAGACAGGTGGCCATCGGTCTAGTCCTTTCAGTCTCAATGGACTACGATGTATTAAGTTCGTTTTCCTGAGCGCCAGGCCCTCTAGAACGCTTCTAACTACGTGCACAGGCCTTCTAAGCCTGTAATATGGCCTTTTACAGCCTAATAAAGAGCCTACACGTAAATCACGCGGTTCCACGTGCCCAGACAGGTGGCCATCGGTCTAGTCCTTTCAGTCTCAATGGACTACGATGTATTAAGTCGTTTTCCTGAGCACCAGGCCCTTAGAACGCTTCTAACTACGTGCACAGGCCTTCTAAGCCTGTAATATGGCCTTTTACAGCCTAATAAGGAGTCTACACTAAATCACGTGGTTCCACGTGCCCAGACAGGTGGCCATCGGTCTAGTCCTTTCAGTCTCAATGGACTACGATGTATTAAGTCGTTTTCCTGAGCACCAGGCCCTTAGAACGCTTCTAACTACGTGCACAGGCCTTCTAAGCCTGTAATATGGCCTTTTACAGCCTAATAAGGAGTCTACACGTAAATCACGTGGTTCCACGTGCCCAGACAGGTGGCCATCGGTCTAGTCCTTTCAGTCTCAATGGACTACGATGTATTAAGTCGTTTTCCTGAGCACCAGGCCCTTAGAACGCTTCTAACTACGTGCACAGGCCTTCTAAGCCTGTAATATGGCCTTTTACAGCCTAATAAAGAGCCTACACCTAAATCACGCGGTTCCACGTGCCCAGACAGGTGGCCATCGGTCTAGTCCTTTCAGTCTCAATGGACTACGATGTATTAAGTCGTTTTCCTGAGCGCCAGGCCCTTAGAACGCTTCTAACTACGTGGACAGGCCTTCTAAGCCTGTAATATGGCCTTTTACAGCCTAATAAAGAGTCTACACCTAAATCACGTGGTTCCACGTGCCCAGACAGGTGGCCATCGTCTAGTCCTTTCAGTCTCAATGGACTACGATGTATTAAGTCGTTTTCCTGAGCGCCAGGCCCTTAGAACGCTTCTAACTACGTGCACAGGCCTTCTAAGCCTGTAATATGGCCTTTTACAGCCTAATAAGAGTCTACACGTAAATCACGCGGTTCCACGTGCCCAGACAGGTGGCCATCGGTCTAGTCCTTTCAGTCTCAATGGACTACGATGTATTAAGTCGTTTTCCTGAGCACCAGGCCCTTAGAACGCTTCTAACTACGTGCACAGGCCTTCTAAGCCTGTAATATGGCCTTTTACAGCCTAATAAGGAGTCTACACGTAAATCACGTGGTTCCACGTGCCCAGACAGGTGGCCATCGGTCTAGTCCTTTCAGTCTCAATGGACTACGATGTATTAAGTCGTTTTCCTGAGCACCAGGCCCTTAGAACGCTTCTAACTACGTGCACAGGCCTTCTAAGCCTGTAATATGGCCTTTTACAGCCTAATAAAGAGCCTACACGTAAATCACGTGGTTCCACGTGCCCAGACAGGTGGCCATCGGTCTAGTCCTTTCAGTCTCAATGGACTACGATGTATTAAGTCGTTTTCCTGAGCACCAGGCCCTTAGAACGCTTCTAACTACGTGCACAGGCCTTCTAAGCCTGTAATATGGCCTTTTACAGCCTAATAAAGAGCCTACACGTAAATCACGTGGTTCCACGTGCCCAGACAGGTGGCCATCGGTCTAGTCCTTTCAGTCTCAATGGACTACGATGTATTAAGTCGTTTTCCTGAGCACCAGGCCCTTAGAACGCTTCTAACTACGTGCACAGGCCTTCTAAGCCTGTAATATGGCCTTTTACAGCCTAATAAAGAGCCTACACGTAAATCACGTGGTTCCACGTGCCCAGACAGGTGGCCATCGGTCTAGTCCTTTCAGTCTCAATGGACTACGATGTATTAAGTCGTTTTCCTGAGCACCAGGCCCTTAGAACGCTTCTAACTACGTGCACAGGCCTTCTAAGCCTGTAATATGGCCTTTTACAGCCTAATAAAGAGCCTACACGTAAATCACGTGGTTCCACGTGCCCAGACAGGTGGCCATCGGTCTAGTCCTTTCAGTCTCAATGGACTACGATGTATTAAGTCGTTTTCCTGAGCACCAGGCCCTTAGAACGCTTCTAACTACGTGCACAGGCCTTCTAAGCCTGTAATATGGCCTTTTACAGCCTAATAAAGAGCCTACACGTAAATCACGTGGTTCCACGTGCCCAGACAGGTGGCCATCGGTCTAGTCCTTTCAGTCTCAATGGACTACGATGTATTAAGTCGTTTTCCTGAGCACCAGGCCCTTAGAACGCTTCTAACTACGTGCACAGGCCTTCTAAGCCTGTAATATGGCCTTTTACAGCCTAATAAAGAGCCTACACGTAAATCACGTGGTTCCACGTGCCCAGACAGGTGGCCATCGGTCTAGTCCTTTCAGTCTCAATGGACTACGATGTATTAAGTCGTTTTCCTGAGCACCAGGCCCTTAGAACGCTTCTAACTACGTGCACAGGCCTTCTAAGCCTGTAATATGGCCTTTTACAGCCTAATAAAGAGTCTACACGTAAATCACGTGGTTCCACGTGCCCAGACAGGTGGCCATCGGTCTAGTCCTTTCAGTCTCAATGGACTACGATGTATTAAGTCGTTTTCCTGAGCACCAGGCCCTTAGAACGCTTCTAACTACGTGCACAGGCCTTCTAAGCCTGTAATATGGCCTTTTACAGCCTAATAAAGAGCCTACACGTAAATCACGTGGTTCCACGTGCCCAGACAGGTGGCCATCGGTCTAGTCCTTTCAGTCTCAATGGACTACGATGTATTAAGTCGTTTTCCTGAGCACCAGGCCCTTAGAACGCTTCTAACTACGTGCACAGGCCTTCTAAGCCTGTAATATGGCCTTTTACAGCCTAATAAAGAGCCTACACGTAAATCACGTGGTTCCACGTGCCCAGACAGGTGGCCATCGGTCTAGTCCTTTCAGTCTCAATGGACTACGATGTATTAAGTCGTTTTCCTGAGCGCCAGGCCCTTAGAACGCTTCTAACTACGTGGCACAGGGCCTTCTAAGCCTGTAATATGGCCTTTTACAGCCTAATAAAGAGCCTACACGTAAATCACGTGGTTCCACGTGCCCAGACAGGTGGCCATCGGTCTAGTCCTTTCAGTCTCAATGGACTACGATGTATTAAGTCGTTTTCCTGAGCACCAGGCCCTTAGAACGCTTCTAACTACGTGCACAGGCCTTCTAAGCCTGTAATATGGCCTTTTACAGCCTAATAAAGAGCCTACACGTAAATCACGCGGTTCCACGTGCCCAGACAGGTGGCCATCGGTCTAGTCCTTTCAGTCTCAATGGACTACGATGTATTAAGTCGTTTTCCTGAGCACCAGGCCCTTAGAACGCTTCTAACTACGTGCACAGGCCTTCTAAGCCTGTAATATGGCCTTTTACAGCCTAATAAAGAGTCTACACGTAAATCACGTGGTTCCACGTGCCCAGACAGGTGGCCATCGGTCTAGTCCTTTCAGTCTCAATGGACTACGATGTATTAAGTCGTTTTCCTGAGCACCAGGCCCTTAGAACGCTTCTAACTACGTGCACAGGCCTTCTAAGCCTGTAATATGGCCTTTTACAGCCTAATAAAGAGTCTACACCTAAATCACGCGGTTCCACGTGCCCAGACAGGTGGCCATCGGTCTAGTCCTTTCAGTCTCAATGGACTACGATGTATTAAGTCGTTTTCCTGAGCACCAGGCCCTTAGAACGCTTCTAACTACGTGCACAGGCCTTCTAAGCCTGTAATATGGCCTTTTACAGCCTAATAAAGAGTTCTACACGTAAATCACGTGGTTCCACGTGCCCAGACAGGTGGCCATCGGTCTAGTCCTTTCAGTCTCAATGGACTACGATGTATTAAGTCGTTTTCCTGAGCACCAGGCCCTTAGAACGCTTCTAACTACGTGCACAGGCCTTCTAAGCCTGTAATATGGCCTTTTACAGCCTAATAAAGAGTCTACACGTAAATCACGTGGTTCCACGTGGCCCAGACAGGTGGCCATCGGTCTAGTCCTTTCAGTCTCAATGGACTACGATGTATTAAGTCGTTTTCCTGAGCACCAGGCCCTTAGAACGCTTCTAACTACGTGCACAGGCCTTCTAAGCCTGTAATATGGCCTTTTACAGCCTAATAAAGAGTCCTACACGTAAATCACGCGGTTCCACGTGCCCAGACAGGTGGCCATCGGTCTAGTCCTTTCAGTCTCAATGGACTACGATGTATTAAGTCGTTTTCCTGAGCACCAGGCCCTTAGAACGCTTCTAACTACGTGCACAGGCCTTCTAAGCCTGTAATATGGCCTTTTACAGCCTAATAAGAGCTACACTTAAATCACGTGGTTCCACGTGCCCAGACAGGTGGCCATCGGTCTAGTCCTTTCAGTCTCAATGGACTACGATGTTATTAAGTCGTTTTCCTGAGCACCAGCCCTTAGAACGCTTCTAACTACGTGCACAGGCCTTCTAAGCCTGTAATATGGCCTTTTACAGCCTAATAAGAGCCTACACTAAATCACGTGGTTCCACGTGCCCAGACAGGTGGCCATCGGTCTAGTCCTTTCAGTCTCAATGGACTACGATGTATTAAGTCGTTTTTCCTGAGCACCAGGCCCTTAGAACGCTTCTAACTACGTGGCACAGGCCTTCTAAGCCTGTAATATGGCCTTTTACAGCCTAATAAAGAGTCTACACGTAAATCACGTTGTTCCACGTGCCCAGACAGGTGGCCATCGGTCTAGTCCTTTCAGTCTCAATGGACTACGATGTATTAAGTCGTTTTCCTGAGCACCAGGCCCTTAGAACGCTTCTAACTACGTGCACAGGCCATCTAAGCCTGTAATATGGCCTTTTACAGCCTAATAAAGAGCCTACACGTAAATCACGTGGTTCCACGTGCCCAGACAGGTGGCCATCGGTCTAGTCCTTTCAGTCTCAATGGACTACGATGTATTAAGTCGTTTTCCTGAGCGCCAGGCCCTTAGAACGCTTCTAACTACGTGCACAGGCCTTCTAAGCCTGTAATATGGCCTTTTACAGCCTAATAAAGAGCCTACACCTAAATCACGTGGTTCCACGTGCCCAGACAGGTGGCCATCGGTCTAGTCCTTTCAGTCTCAATGGACTACGATGTATTAAGTCGTTTTCCTGAGCACCAGGCCCTTAGAACGCTTCTAACTACGTGCACAGGCCTTCTAAGCCTGTAATATGGCCTTTTACAGCCTAATAAAGAGTCTACACGTAAATCACGTGGTTCCACGTGCCCAGACAGGTGGCCATCGGTCTAGTCCTTTCAGTCTCAATGGACTACGATGTAATTAAGTCGTTTTCCTGAGCACCAGGCCCTTAGAACGCTTCTAACTACCGTGCACAGGCCTTCTAAGCCTGTAATATGGCCTTTTACAGCCTAATAAAGAGTCTACACCTAAATCACGTCGGTTCCACGTGCCCAGACAGGTGGCCATCGGTCTAGTCTTTCAGTCTCAATGGGACTACGATGTATTAAGTCGTTTTCCCTGAGCACCAGGCCCTTAGAACGCTTCTAACTACGTGCACAGGCCTTCTAAGCCTGTAATATGGCCTTTTACAGCCTAATAAAGAGTCCTACACGTAAATCACGTGGTTCCACGTGCCCAGACAGGTGGCCATCGGTCTAGTCTTTTCAGTCTCAATGGACTACGATGTATTAAGACGTTTTCTTGAGCACCAGGCCCTTAAAACGCTTTCTAACTACGTGCACAGGCCTTCTAAGCCTGTAATATTGGCCTTTACAGCCTAATAAGAGTCTACACGTAAATCACGTGTTCCACGTGACCAGACAGGTGGCCATCGGTCTAGTCCTTTCAGTCTCAATGGGACTACGATGTATTTAAGTCGTTTTCCTGAGCACCAGGCCCTTAGAACGCTTCTAACTACGTGCACAGGCCTTCTAAGCCTGTAATATTGGCCTTTTACAGCCTAATAAAGAGTCTACACGTAAATCACGTGGTTCCACGTGCCCAGACAGGTGGCCATCGGTCTAGTCCTTTCAGTCTCAATGGACTACGATGTATTAAGACGTTTTCCTGAGCACCAGGCCCTTAGAACGCTTCTAACTACGTGCACAGGCCTTCTAAGCCTGTAATATTGCCTTTTACAGCCTAATAAAGAGTCTACACGTAAATCACGTGGTTCCACGTGCCCCGACAGGTGGCCATCGGTCTAGTCCTTTCAGTCTCAATGGACTACGATGTATTAAGTCGTTTTCCTGAGCACCAGGCCCTTAGAACGCTTCTAACTACGTGCACAGGCCTTCTAAGCCTGTAATATGGCCTTTTACAGCCTAATAAAGACCTACACGTAAATCACGTGGTTCCACGTGCCCAGACAGGTGCCATCGTCTAGTCCTTTCAGTCTCAATGGACTACGATGTATTAATTCGTTTTCTGAGCCAGGCCCTAGAACGCTTCTAACTACGTGCACGGCCTTCTAAGCCTGTAATATGGCCTTTTAAGCCTAATAAAGAGCCTACACGTAAATCACGCGGTTCCACGTGCCCAAACAGGTGGCCATCGGTCTAGTCCTTTCAGTCTCAATGGACTACGATGTATTAAGCGTTTTCCTGAGCACAGGGCCCTTAGAACGCTTCTAACTACGTGCACAGGCCTTAAGCCTGTAATATGGCCTTTTACAGCCTAATAAAGAGCTACACTAAATCACGTGGTTCACGTGCCCAGACAGGTGGCATCGTCTAGTCCTTTCAGTCTCAATGGACTACGATGTATAAGCCTTTTCCTGAGCACCAGGGCCTTAGAACGCTCAGGAAAACGACTTAATACATCGTAGTCCATTGAGACTGAAAGGCTAGACCGATGGCCACCTGTCTGGGCACGTGGAACCACGTGATTTAGGTGTAGCTTCTTATTAGGCTGTAAAAGGCCATATTACAGGCTTAAGGCCTGTGCACGTAGTTAGAAGCGTTCTAAGGCCTGGTGCTCAGGAAAACGCTTAATACATCGTAGTCCATTGAGACTGAAAGACTAGACCGATGGCCACCTGTCTGGGCACGTGGAACCGCGTGATTTAGGTGTAGGCTCTTTTTAGCTGTTAAAAGGCCATATTACAGGCTTAAGGCCTGTCACGTAGTTAGAAGCGTTCTAAGGGCCTGGCTCAGGAAAACGATTAATACATCGTAGTCCATTGAGACTGAAAGGACTAGACCGATGGCACCTGTCTGGGCACGTGGAACCACGTGATTTACGTGTAGTCTTTATTAGGCTGTAAAAGGCCATATTACAGGCTTAAGGCCTGTGCACGTAGTTAGCAAGCGTTCTAAAGGGCCTGGTGCTCAGGAAAACGACTTAATACATCGTAGTCCATTGAGACTGAAAGACTAGACCGATGGCCACCTGTCTGGGCACGTGGAACCACGTGAATTTCGTGTAGGCCTTCTTTATTAGGCTGTAAAGGCCATATTACAGACTTAGAAGGCCTGTGCACGTAGTTAGAAGCGTTCTAAGGCCTGGTGCTCAGGAAAAACGACTTAATACAACGTAGTCCATTAAGACTGAAAGACTAGACCGATGGCCACCTGTCTGGGCACGTGGAACCACGTGATTTACGTGTAGGCTCTTTATTAGGCTGTAAAAGGCCATATTACAGGCTTAGAAGGCCTGTGCACGTAGTTAGAAGCGTTCTAAGGGCCTGGCGCTCAGGAAAACGACTTAATACATCGTAGACCATTGATACTGAAGGACTATACCGATGGCCACCTGTCTGGGCACGTGGAACCGCGTGATTTACGTGTAGGCTCTTTATTAGGCCTGTAAAAGGCCATATTACAGGCTTAGAAGGCCTGTGCACGTAGTTAGAAGCGTTCTAAGGGCCTGGTGCTCAGGAAAACGACTTAATACATCGTAGTCCATTGAGACTGAAAGGACTAGACCGATGGCCACCTGTCTGGGCACGTGGAACCACGTGATTTACGTGTAGGCTCTTATTAGGCTGTAAAAGGCCATATTACAGGCTTAGAAGGCCTGTGCACGTAGTTAGAAGCGTTCTAAGGCCTGGTGCTCAGGAAAACGACTTAATACATCGTAGTCCATTGAGACTGAAAGGACTAGACCGATGGCCACCTGTCTGGGCACGTGGAACCGCGTGATTTACGTGTAGACTCCTTATTAGGCTGTAAAAGGCCATATTACAGGCTTAGAAGGCCTGTCCACGTAGTTAGAAGCGTTTCTAAGGGCCTGGCGCTCAGGAAAACGACTTAATACATCGTAGTCCATTGAGACTGAAAGGACTAGACCGATGGCCACCTGTCTGGGCACGTGGAACCACGTGATTTACGTGTAAGACTCCTTATTAGGCTGTAAAAGGCCATATTACAGGCTTAGAAGGCCTGTCCACGTAGTTAGAAGCGTTCTAAGGGCCTGGTGCTCAGGAAAACGACTTAATACATCGTAGTCCATTGAGACTGAAAGGACTAGACCGATGGCCACCTGTCTGGGCAACGTGGAACCACGTGATTTACGTGTAGGCTCTTTATTAGGCTGTAAAAGGCCATATTACAGGCTTAGAAGCCTGTGCACGTAGTTAGAAGCGTTTCTAAGGGCCTGGCGCTCAGGAAAACGACTTAATACATCGTAGTCCATTGAGACTGAAAGGACTAGACCGATGGCCACCTGTCTGGGCACGTGGAACCACGTGATTTACGTGTAGGCTCTTTATTAGGCTGTAAAAGGCCATATTACAGGCTTAGAAGGCCTGTGCACGTAGTTAGAAGCGTTCTAAGGGCCTGGTGCTCAGGAAAACGACTTAATACATCGTAGTCCATTGAGACTGAAAGGACTAGACCGATGGCCACCTGTCTGGGCACGTGGAACCGCGTGATTTAGGTGTAGAGCTCTTTATTAGGCTGTAAAAGGCCATATTACAGGCTTAGAAGGCCTGTCCACGTAGTTAGAAGCGTTCTAAGGGCCCTGGTGCTCAGGAAAACGACTTAATAAATCGTAGTCCATTGAGTCTGAAAGGACTACGACCGATGGCCACCCTGTCCTGGGCACGTGGAACCACGTGGGATTTACGTGTAGACTCTTTATTAGGCTGTAAAGGCCATATTACATGGCTTAGAAAGGCCCTGTTCCACGTAGTTAGAGCCGTTCTAAGGGCCTGGCGCTCAGGAAAAACGAAGGTTAATACATCGTAGTCCATTGAGACTGAGAAGGACTAGACAGATGGCCACCTGTCTGGGCACGTGGAACCGCGTGATCTTAGGTGTAGGCTCCTTATTAGGCTGTAAAAGGCCATTATTACAAGACTTAGAAGGCCTGTCCACGTTAGTTAGAAGCGTTCTATGGCCTGGCGAATCAGGGAAAACAGACTTAACCATCATCGTAGCTCCATTGAGACTGAAAGGACTAGACCGATGCCACCTGTCTGGGCACGTGGAACCGCGTGATTTACGTGTAGGCTCTTTATTAGGCTGTAAAAGGCATTATTACAGGCTTAGAAGGCCTGTCCACGTAGTTAGAAGCGTTCTAAGGGCCCTGGCGCTCAGGAAACGACTTAATACATCGTAGTCCATTGAGACTGAAAGAACTAAGACCGATGGCCACCTGTCTGGGCACGTGGAACCACGTGATTACGTGTAGGCTCTTTATTTAGGCTGTAAAAGGGCCATATTACAGGCTTAGAAGGCCTGTGCACGTAGTTAGAAGCGTTCTAAGGGGCCTGGGTGCTCAGGAAAACGACTTAATACATCGTAGTCCATTGAGACTGGAAAGGAACTAACCGATGGCCCTGTCTGGGCACGTGGAACCACGTGATTTACGTGTAGGCTTTTATTAGGCTGTAAAAGGCCATATTACAGGCTTAAGAAGGCCTGTGCACGTAGTTAGAGAGCGTTCTAAGGGCCTGGCGCTCAGGAAAACGACTTAATACATCGTAGTCCATTGGAGATTGGACAGAACTACACCGGATGGCCACCTGTCTGCGGCACGTGGAACCACGGTGAAGTCTCTCTATTACGGCTGTAAAAGGCCATATTACACAGGCTTAGAGGCCTGTGCACGTAGTTAGAAGCGTTCTTAAGGGCCTGGCGCTCAGAGAAACGACTTAATACTATCGTAACCATTGATATTTGACGAAGGACTATACCGTTGGCCTACTCTGTCTGGACACGTGGAACCGGCGGTGATTTACGTGTTAGGCTCTTTATTAGGCCTGTAAAAGGCCATATTACAGGCTAAGAGGCCTGTGCACGGTAAGTTAGAAGCGTTCTAAAGTGCCTGGTGCTCAGGGAAAACGACTTAATACAGTCGTAGTCCCATTGAGACTGAAAAGGACTAGACCGATGACCACGCTGTCTGGGCACGTGGAACAGCCGTGATTTAGGTGTAGACTCCTTATTAGGCTGTAAAAGGCCATATTACAGGCTTAGAAGGTCTGTCCACGTATTTAGAAGCGTTCTAAGGGCCTGGTGCTCAGGAAAAAGACTTAATACATCGTAGTCCATTGAGACTAAAAGGACTAGACCGATGGCCACCTGTTTGGGCAAGTGGAACCACGTGATTTACGTGTAGGCTCTTTATTAGGCTGTAAAAGGCCATATTACAGGCTTAGAAGGCCTGTGCATGTAGTTAGAAGTGTTTTAAGGGCCTGGTGCTCAGGAAAACAACTAAATACGTCGTAGTACATTGAGACTGAAAGGAGTAGAGCGATGGCCACTTGTCTGGGCACGTGGAACCACGTGATTTACGTGTAGGCTCTTTATTAGGCTGTAGAAGGTCATATTACAGGCTTAGAAGGCCTGTCCACGTAGTTAGAAGCGTTCTAATGGCCTGACTCTCAGGAAAACGAATTAGTACATCGTAGTCCATTGAGACTGAAAGGACTAGACCGATGACCACCTGTCTGGGCACGTGGAACAGCGTGATTTAGGTGTAGACTCCTTATTAGGCTGTAAAAGGCCTTATTACAGGCTTAGAAGGCCTGTCCACGTAGTTAGAAGCGTTCTAAGGGCCTGGCGCTCAGGAAAACGACTTAATAAGGGTCTGGTGCTCATTAAAAAACGACTTGGAACCGCGTGATTTAGTGAAACCGACTTAAATACATCGTAGTCATTGAGACTGAAAGGACTAGACCGATGGCGACCTGTCTAGTCACGTGGACAACGTGATTTACGTTGTAGGGGGCTCTCTATTAGGCCTTAAAAGGCAATATTACAGGCTTAGAAGCCTGTGCACGTAAGTTAAGAAGCGTTGTAAGGGCCTGGCGCTCAGGAAAACGACTTAATACATCATAGCCATTGATATTGACAGGACTATACCGATTGCCACATGTCTGGGCACGTAGAACCGCGTGATTTACGTGTAGGCTCTTTATTAGGCCGTAAAAGGCCTTATTACAGGCTTAGAAGGCCTGTCCACGTAGTTAGAAGCGTTCTAAGGGCCTGGCGCTCAGGAAAACGACTTAATACATCGTAGTCCATTGAGACTGAAAAGAATGGACCGATGACCACCTGTCTGGGCACATGGAACCACGTGATTTACGTGTAGGCTCTTTTTTAGGCTGTAAAAGGCCATATTACAGGCTTAGAAGGCCTGTGCACGTAGTTAGAAGCGTTCTAAGGGCCTGGTGCTCAGGAAAAAGACTTAATACAACGTAGTCCATTAAGACTGAAAGAACTAGACCGATGGCCACCTGTCTGGGCACGTGGAACCACGTGATTTACGTGTAGGCTCTTTATTTGGCTGTAAAAGGCCATATTACAGGCTTAGAAGGCCTGTGCACGTAGTTAGAAGCGTTCTAAGGGCCTGGCGCTCAGGAAAACGACTTAATACATCGTAGACCATTGATATTGACAGGACTATACCGATGGCCACTTGTCTGGGCACGTGGAACCGCGTGATTTACGTTTAGGCTCTCTATTAGGCCTTAAAAGGCAATATTACAGGCTTAGAAGGCCTGTGCACGTAGTTAGAAGCGTTGTAAGGGCCTGGCGCTCAGGAAAACAACTTAATACATCATAGTCATTGGAGATTGACAGAACTACACCGATGGCCACCTGTCTGCGCACGTGGAACCACGTGAAGTCTCTCTATTAGGCTGTAAAAGGCCATATTACAGGCTTAGAAGGCCTGTGCACGTAGTTAGAAGCGTTCTAAGGGCCTGGCGCTCAGGAAAACGACTTAATACATCGTAGACCATTGATATTGACAGGACTATACCGTTGGCCACCTGTCTGGACACGTGGAACCGCGTGATTTACGTGTAGGCTCTTTATTAGGCTGTAAAAGGCCATATTACAGGCTTAGAAGGCCTGTGCACGTAGTTAGAAGCGTTCTAAGGGCCTGGTGCTCAGGAAAACGACTTAATACATCGTAGTCCATTGAGACTGAAAGGACTAGACCGATGACCACCTGTCTGGGCACGTGGAACAGCGTGATTTAGGTGTAGACTCCTTATTAGGCTGTAAAAGGCCATATTACAGGCTTAGAAGGTCTGTCCACGTATTTAGAAGCGTTCTAAGGGCCTGGTGCTCAGGAAAAAGACTTAATACATCGTAGTCCATTGAGACTGAAAGGACTAGACCGATGGCCACCTGTCTGGGCACGTGGAACCACGTTGATTTACGTGTAGGCTCTTTATTAGGCTGTAAAAGGCCATATTACAGGCTTGGAAGGCCTGTACATGTAGTTAGAAGCGTTCTAAGGGCCTGGTGCTCAGGAAAACGACTAAATACATCGTAGTACATTGAGACTGAAAGGAGTAGACCGATGGCCACCTGTCTGGGCACGTGGAACCACGTGATTTACGTGTAGGCTCTTTATTAGGCTGTAAAAGGCCATATTACAGGCTTAGAAGGTCTGTGCACGTAGTTAGAAGCGTTCTATGGGCCTGGTGCACAGGAAAAAGACTTAATACATCGTAGTCCATTAACACTAAAAGAACTAGACCGATGGCCACCTGTCTGGCACTTGAACCACGTGATTACGTGTAGGCTCTTTATTAGGCTGTAAAAGGTCATATTACAGGATTAGAAGGCCTGTGCACGTAGTTAGAAGCGTTGTAAGGACCTGGCGCTCAGGAAAACGACTGAATACATCATAGTACATGGAGATTGACAGGACTACACCGATGGCCACCTGTCTGGGCACGTGGAACACGTGATTTACGTGTAGGCTCTTTATTAGGCTGTAAAAGGCCATATTACAGGCTTAGAAGGCCTGTGCACGTAGTTAGAGGCGTTCTAAGAGCCTGGTGCTCAGGAAAAACGAGTTAATACATCGTAGTCCATTGAGACTGAAAGGACTAGACCGATGGCCACCTGTTTGGGGCACGTTGGAATAACGTGATTTACGTGTAGGCTCTTTATTACGCTTTAAAAGGCCATATTACAGGCTTAGAAGGCCTATGCACATAGTTAGAAGCGTTCTAGGGGCCTGGCGCTCACGGCCTTCGGTCTAGTCCGTTCAATCTGAATGGACTACGATGTATTAAGTCGTTTTCCTTAGCGACAGGGCCTTAGAACGCTTCTAACTACGTGCACAGGCCTTCTAATCCTGTAATATGGCCTTTTAACAGCCTAATAGAGAGCCTACACGTAAAATCACGTGGTTCCACGTGCCCAGACAAGTGGCCATCGGTCTAGACCTTTCAGTGTCAATAAACTACGATGTATTAAGTCGTTTTCCTGAGCTCCAGGCCCTTAGAACGCTTCCAACTACGTGGACAGACCTTCTAAGCCTGTAAATATGGCCTTTTACAGCCTAATAAGGAGTCTACACGTAAATCACGTGTTTCCACGTGCCCAGACAGGTGACCATCGGTTTAGTTCTGTCAATCTCCAATGACTATGATGTATTAAGTCGTTTTTCTGAGCGCCAGAACCTTACAACGTTTCTAACTACGTGCACAGGCCTTCTAAGACTGTAATATGGCCTTTTACAGCCTAATAGAGAGCCTACACGTAAATCACGTGGTTCCACGTGCCCAGACAGGTGGCCATTGGTCTAGACCTTTCAAGTGTCAATGGACTACGATGTATTAAGTCGTTTTCCTGAGCCCCAGGGCACTCAGAACGCTTCTAACTACGTGGACAGACCTTCTAAGCCTGTAATATGGCCTTTTACAGCCTAATAAGGAGTCTACACGTAAATCACGCGGTTCCACGTGCCCAGACAGGTGGCCATCGGTATAGTCCTGTCAATATCAATGAACTACGATGTATTAAGTCGTTTTCCTGAGCGCCAGGCCCTTAGAACGCTTCTAACTACGTGGACAGGCCTTCTAAGCCTGTAATAAGGCCTTTTGCGGCCTAATAAAGAGCCTACACGTGAATCACGTGGTTCCACGTGCCCAGGACAGGTGACCATCGGTTCTAGTCCTTTCAGTCTCAATGAACTACGTTGTATTCCGTCGTTTTCCTGAGCACCAAGCCCGTAGATGGCTTCTAACTAAGTGCACAGGCCTTCTAAGCCTGTAATATGGCTTTTTACAGCCTAATAAAGAGGCCTACACGTAAATCACGCGGTTCCACGTGCCCAGACAGGGTAGCCATCGGTATAGTCCTGTCAATATCAATGGACTACGATGTATTAAATCGTTTTCCTGAGCGCCAGGCCCTTTAGAACGCTTCTAACTACGTGGCACAGGCCCTTCTGAGCTTGTAATGTGGCCTTTTAAGGCCTAATAGAGAGCCTACACGTAAATTCACGTTGTTCCACGTGCCCAGAAAGGTTGCCATCGGTCTAGTCCTTTCAATCTGAATGGACTACGATGTATTAAGTCGTTTTCTTTAGCGACAGGGCTTTAGAATGCCTCTAACTACGTGCACAGGCCTTCTAAGCCTGTAATATGGCCTTTTACAGCCTAATAAAGAGCCTACACGTAAATCACGCGTTCCACGTGCCCCAGACAGGTAGCCATCGGTATAAGTCCTGTCAATATCAATGGACTACGATGTATTAAGTCGTTTTACTGAGCGCCAGGCCCTTAGAACGCTTCTAACTACGTGCACAGGCCTTCCTAAGCCTGTAATGTGGCCTTTTACAGCCTTAATTAGAGAGCCTACACGTAAATTACGTGGTTCCACGTGCCCAGAATAAGTGACCATCCGGTTTAGTTCTGTTCAATCTCCAATGACTATGATGTATTAAGTCGTTTTTCTGAACGCCAGAACCTTACAACGCTTCTAACTACGTGGACAGACCTTCTAAGCCTGTAATATGGCCTTTTACAGCCTAATAAGGAGTCTACACGTAAATCACGTGTTTCCACGTGCCCAGACAGGTGACCATCGGTTTAGTTCTGTCAATCTCCAATGACTATGATGTATTAAGTCGTTTTTCTGAGCGCCAGAACCTTACAACGTTTCTAACTACGTGCACAGGCCTTCTAAGACTGTTAATATGGGCCTTTTACACCCTAATAGAGAGCCACACAGGTGGCCATCGTATAGTCCTGTCAATATCAATGGACTACGATGTATTAAGTCGTTTTTCTGAGCGCCAGGCCCTTTAGAAACGCTTCTAACTACGTGGACAGGCCTTCTAAGCATGTAATAAGGCCTTTTTGCGGCCTAATAAGGAGCCTACACGTAAATCACGTGGTTCCACGTGCCCAGACAAGGTGGACATCGTCTAGTTTTCAATCTCAATGGACTACGATGTTTTAAGTCGTTTTCTTAGCGACAGGCCTTAGACGCTTCTAACTACGTGCACAGGCCTTCTAAGCCTGTAATATGCCTTTTACAGCCTAATAGAGAGCCTACACGTAACTCACGCGCGTTCAACGTGGCCAGACAGGTGGCCATCGGTATAAATCCTGTCAATATCAAGGACTACGATGTATTAAAGTCGTTTTCCTTTGAGCGCCAGGGCCGTTAGAAACGCTTCTAACTACGTGCATAGGCCTTCTAAGCCTGTAATATGGCCTTTTACATGCCTAATATGAAAGCCCTACGGACGTACATCACGTGGTTCCACGTGCCCAGACAGGTGGCCATGCGGTGTAGTTCTAGTCAATTCTCCAATGAGTATGATGTGTTAAGTCGTTTTCCTGAGCGCCAGGCCTTACAACGCTTTCTAACTACGTGCACAGGCCTTCTAAGCTTGTAATATGGCCTTTTAAGGCCTAATAGAGGCCTACACGCAAATCACGTTGTTTCACGTGCCCAGACAGTTTGTCATTGGCCTAGTCCTTTCAATCTGAATGGACTACGATGTATTAAGTCGTTTTCCTTAGCGACAGGGCCTTAGAACGCTTCTAACTACGTGCACAGGCCTTCTAATCCTGTAATATGGTCTTTTACAGCCTAATAGAGAGCCCAGCAGGTGGCCATCGGTCTAGTCCTTTCAGCTCAATGGACTAATGGATCTACGATGTATTAAGTCGTTTTCCTGAACGCCAGGCCCTTAGAACGCTTCTAACTACGTGGAGGACCTTCTAAGCCTGTAATATGGCCTTTTACAGCCTAATAAGGAGTCTACACGTAAATCACGCGGTTCCACGTACCCAGACAGGTAGCCATCAGTATAGTCCTGTCAATATCAATGGACTACGATGTATTAAGTCGTTTTCCTGAGTGCCAGGCCCTTAAAACGCTTCTAACTACGTGGACAGGCCTTCTAAGCCTGTAATAAGAAAGCGTTCTACAGGGCCTGGCGCTCAGCGAAAACGACTTGAATAACAGCTCGTAGTCCCATTGACGACTGAAAGGACTAGAAGAACGATAGCCACCCTGTCTGCACTCCAACGTGGTAGACCACGTGATTTACGTGTAGGACTCTGCTATTAGGCTTGTAAAAAGGTCCAATTATTACAGGATTAGAAGGCCTGTCCACGTAGTTTAGGAGCGTTCTTAAGGGCCTGGTGCTCAGGAAAACAACTTAATACAATCGGTAGTCCTATTGAGATGAAAGGACTAAGAGCCGATGGCCAACCTGTCCTGGGCACGTGGGAACGCGTGATTTAGGTGTAGACTCCTTATTAGCTGTAAAAGGGCATTACAAGCTTTAGAAGCCTCGTGTGCAACGTAGTTAGAAGCGTTCTAGAGCCTGCGCTCAGGAAAACGACTCTAAATACCTCGTAGTCATTGATACTGAAAGGAACTAGAACCGATGGCCAAACTGTCTGGTCAGCGTGAACCAACGTGATTTACGTGTAGGCTCTTTATTAGGCTGTAAAAGGCGCATAATTACAAGGCTTAGAAGGCTGTTGCACAGTAGTTAAGACAGCGTTCTATGGGCGCTGGTGCTCAGGAAAACGACTTAATACAGTCGTAGTTTACATTGAGACGTCGAAAGGATCTAGACCGATGGCCACCTGTCTGGGCACGTGAAAACCTCGTGATTTAGGTGTAGACTCTATATTAGGAACTGTAAAAGGCCATATTTACAGGCTTGAGAAAGGACTGTGCACGTTGTTTAGAAAGCGTTCTAAAGGGCCTGGTGCTTCAGGAAAACGACTTAGTCACCGTAGTCCATTGAGACTGAAAAAGGACTAAGACGCGATTTTGGCCAACCTGTCTGGCACGTGGACCAACGTGATTTACGTGTAGGCTCTTTATCAGGAGTCTTAGTAAAAGGTCATATTACAGGCTTATAAGAGGCCTGTGCACGTAGTTTATATCCTCACTCGCGTCTAGGGTGTTGCCATCCATCCACGGCGATTTGCTCGTGTCTTGGTAGGGTATGACCGATGGCACACACCTGTCCTGCCAGGCCCTAAGACCTCTAACTACGTTGCACAGGCCTCTAAGCCTTTAATTATGACCTTACACAAAATAAAACTACAGTAACACGTCACGTGACACAAGACAGTGCCATTCTAGTTCCTTCAGTCTCAATGGACTACGATGTATTAAGACGTTTTTGAGCAACCAGGACCTTATAGGAACGCTTCTAACTACGTTCGCACAGGCCTTCTAAGCCTGTAACACTGCCTTTTACAGCCTAATAAGGAAGTCTACACCTTAATACGCGGTTCCACGTGCCCAGACAGGTGGCCACGGTCTAGTCCTTTCAGTCTCAATGGCTACGATGTATCTAAGTCGTTTTCTGAGCACCAGGCCCTTAGACGACGCTCTCTAACACGTGCACAGGCTTCTAAGCCTGTAATATGGCCTTTTACAGCATAATAAAGAGGCTACACGTAAATCACGTGGTTCCACGTGCCCAGACAGGTGGCCATCGTCTAGTCCTTTCAGTCTCAATGGACTACGATGTATTAAGTCGTTTTTCCTGAGCACCAGGCCCTTAGAACGCTTCTAACTACGTGCACAGCCCTTCTAAGCCTGTATATGGCCTTTTACAGCCTAAATAAAGAGTCTACACGTAAATCACGTGGTTCCACTGTGACCCAGACAGTGGCCATCGGTCTAGTCCTTTCAGTCTCAATGGACTACGATGTATTAAGTCGTTTCCTTGAGCGCCAGGCCCTTAGAACGCTTCTAACTACGTGGCACAGGCTTCTAAGCCTGTATATATGGCCTTTTACAGCCTAATAAAGAGCCTACACCTAAATCACGTCGGTTCCACGTGCCCAGACAGGTGGCCATCGGTCTAGTCCTTTCAGTCTCAATGGACTACGATGTATTAAGTCGTTTTCCTGAGCACCAGGCCCTTAGAACGCTTCTAACTACGTGCACAGGCCTTCTAAGCCTGTAATATGGCCTTTTACAGCCTAATAAAGAGCCTACACGTAAATCACGTGGTTCCACGTGCCCAGACAGGTGGCCATCGGTCTAGTCCTTTCAGTCTCAATGGACTACGATGTATTAAGTCGTTTTCCTGAGCACCAGGCCCTTAGAACGCTTCTAACTACGTGCACAGGCCTTCTAAGCCTGTAATATGGCCTTTTACAGCCTAATAAAGAGCCTACACGTAAATCACGTGGTTCCACGGCCCAGACAGGTGGCCATCGGTCTAGTCCTTTCAGTCTCAATGGACTACGATGTATTAAGTCGTTTTCCTGAGCACCAGGCCCTTAGAACGCTTCTAACTACGTGCACAGGCCTTCTAAGCCTGTAATATGGCCTTTTACAGCCTAATAAAGAGTCTACACGTAAATCACGTGGTTCCACGTGCCAGACAGGTGGCCATCGGTCTAGTCCTTTCAGTCTCAATGGACTACGATGTATTAAGTCGTTTTCCTGAGCACCAGGCCCTTAGAACGCTTCTAACTACGTGCACAGGCCTTCTAAGCCTGTAATATGGCCTTTTACAGCCTAATAAAGAGCCTACACGTAAATCACGTGGTTCCACGTGCCCAGACAGGTGGCCATCGGTCTAGTCCTTTCAGTCTCAATGGACTACGATGTATTAAGTCGTTTTCCTGAGCACCAGGCCCTTAGAACGCTTCTAACTACGTGCACAGGCCTTCTAAGCCTGTAATATGGCCTTTTACAGCCTAATAAAGAGCCTACACCTAAATCACGTGGTTCCACGTGCCCAGACAGGTGGCCATCGGTCTAGTCCTTTCAGTCTCAATGGACTACGATGTATTAAGTCGTTTTCCTGAGCGCCAGGCCCTTAGAACGCTTCTAACTACGTGCACAGGCCTTCTAAGCCTGTAATATGGCCTTTTACAGCCTAATAAGAGTCCTACACGTAAATCACGCGGTTCCACGTGCCCAGACAGGTGGCCATCGGTCTAGTCCTTTCAGTCTCAATGGACTACGATGTATTAAGTCGTTTTCCTGAGCACCAGGCCCTTAGAACGCTTCTAACTACGTGCACAGGCCTTCTAAGCCTGTAATATGGCCTTTTACAGCCTAATAAAGGAGCCTACACCTAAATCACGCGTTCCACGTGCCCAGACAGGTGGCCATCGGTCTAGTCCTTTCAGTCTCAATGGACTACGATGTATTAAGTCGTTTTCCTGAGCACCAGGCCCTTAGAACGCTTCTAACTACGTGCACAGGCCTTCTAAGCCTGTAATATGGCCTTTTACAGCCTAATAAAGAGCCTACACCTAAATCACGCTGTTCCACGTGCCCAGACAGGTGGCCATCGGTCTAGTCCTTTCAGTCTCAATGGACTACGATGTATTAAGTCGTTTTCCTGAGCACCAGGCCCTTAGAACGCTTCTAACTACGTGCACAGGCCTTCTAAGCCTGTAATATGGCCTTTTACAGCCTAATAAAGAGCCTACACCTAAATCACGTGGTTCCACGTGCCCAGACAGGTGGCCATCGGTCTAGTCCTTTCAGTCTCAATGGACTACGATGTATTAAGTCGTTTTCCTGAGCACCAGGCCCTTAGAACGCTTCTAACTACGTGCACAGGCCTTCTAAGCCTGTAATATGGCCTTTTACAGCCTAATAAAGAGTCTACACGTAAATCACGCGGTTCCACGTGCCCAGACAGGTGGCCATCGGTCTAGTCCTTTTCAGTCTCAATGGACTACGATGTATTAAGTCGTTTTCCTGAGCACCAGGCCCTTAGAACGCTTCTAACTACGTGCACAGGCCTTCTAAGCCTGTAATATGGCCTTTTACAGCCTAATAAAGAGCCTACACGTAAATCACGCGGTTCCACGTGCCCAGACAGGTGGCCATCGGTCTAGTCCTTTCAGTCTCAATGGACTACGATGTATTAAGTCGTTTTCCTGAGCACCAGGCCCTTAGAACGCTTCTAACTACGTGCACAGGCCTTCTAAGCCTGTAATATGGCCTTTTACAGCCTAATAAAGAGCCTACACGTAAATCACGTGGTTCCACGTGCCCAGACAGGTGGCCATCGGTCTAGTCCTTTCAGTCTCAATGGACTACGATGTATTAAGTCGTTTTCCTGAGCACCAGGCCCTTAGAACGCTTCTAACTACGTGCACAGGCCTTCTAAGCCTGTAATATGGCCTTTTACAGCCTAATAAAGAGCCTACACCTAAATCACGCGGTTCCACGTGCCCAGACAGGTGGCCATCGGTCTAGTCCTTTCAGTCTCAATGGACTACGATGTATTAAGTCGTTTTCCTGAGCGCCAGGCCCTTAGAACGCTTCTAACTACGTGCACAGGCCTTCTAAGCCTGTAATATGGCCTTTTACAGCCTAATAAGAGTCTACACCTAAATCACGCGGTTCCACGTGCCCAGACAGGTGGCCATCGGTCTAGTCCTTTCAGTCTCAATGGACTACGATGTATTAAGTCGTTTTCCTGAGCGCCAGGCCCTTAGAACGCTTCTAACTACGTGCACAGGCCTTCTAAGCCTGTAATATGGCCTTTTACAGCCTAATAAAGAGCCTACACCTAAATCACGGGGTTCCACGTGCCCAGACAGGTGGCCATCGGTCTAGTCCTTTCAGTCTCAATGGACTACGATGTATTAAGTCGTTTTCCTGAGCACCAGGCCCTTAGAACGCTTCTAACTACGTGCACAGGCCTTCTAAGCCTGTAATATGGCCTTTTACAGCCTAATAAAGAGCCTACACGTAAATCACGCGGTTCCACGTGCCCAGACAGGTGGCCATCGGTCTAGTCCTTTCAGTCTCAATGGACTACGATGTATTAAGTCGTTTTCCTGAGCACCAGGCCCTTAGAACGCTTCTAACTACGTGCACAGGCCTTCTAAGCCTGTAATATGGCCTTTTACAGCCTAATAAAGAGCCTACACGTAAATCACGTGGTTCCACGTGCCCAGACAGGTGGCCATCGGTCTAGTCCTTTCAGTCTCAATGGACTACGATGTATTAAGTCGTTTTCCTGAGCACCAGGCCCTTAGAACGCTTCTAACTACGTGCACAGGCCTTCTAAGCCTGTAATATGGCCTTTTACAGCCTAATAAAGAGCCTACACGTAAATCACGTGGTTCCACGTGCCCAGACAGGTGGCCATCGGTCTAGTCCTTTCAGTCTCAATGGACTACGATGTATTAAGTCGTTTTCCTGAGCACCAGGCCCTTAGAACGCTTCTAACTACGTGCACAGGCCTTCTAAGCCTGTAATATGGCCTTTTACAGCCTAATAAAGAGTCTACACGTAAATCACGCGGTTCCACGTGCCCAGACAGGTGGCCATCGGTCTAGTCCTTTCAGTCTCAATGGACTACGATGTATTAAGTCGTTTCCTGAGCACCAGGCCCTTAGAACGCTTCTAACTACGTGCACAGGCCTTCTAAGCCTGTAATATGGCCTTTTACAGCCTAATAAAGAGCCTACACGTAAATCACGTGGTTCCACGTGCCCAGACAGGTGGCCATCGGTCTAGTCCTTTCAGTCTCAATGGACTACGATGTATTAAGTCGTTTTCCTGAGCACCAGGCCCTTAGAACGCTTCTAACTACGTGCACAGGCCTTCTAAGCCTGTAATATGGCCTTTTACAGCCTAATAAAGAGCCTACACGTAAATCACGTGGTTCCACGTGCCCAGACAGGTGGCCATCGGTCTAGTCCTTTCAGTCTCAATGGACTACGATGTATTAAGTCGTTTTCCTGAGCACCAGGCCCTTAGAACGCTTCTAACTACGTGCACAGGCCTTCTAAGCCTGTAATATGGCCTTTTACAGCCTAATAAAGAGCCTACACGTAAATCACGTGGTTCCACGTGCCCAGACAGGTGGCCATCGGTCTAGTCCTTTCAGTCTCAATGGACTATGATGTATTAAGTCGTTTTCCTGAGCACCAGGCCCTTAGAACGCTTCTAACTACGTGCACAGGCCTTCTAAGCCTGTAATATGGCCTTTTACAGCCTAATAAGAGCCTACACCTAAATCACGCGGTTCCACGTGCCCAGACAGGTGCCATCGGTCTAGTCCTTTCAGTCTCAATGGACTACGATGTATTAAGTCGTTTTCCTGAGCACCAGGCCCTTAGAACGCTTCTAACTACGTGCACAGGCCTTCTAAGCCTGTAATATGGCCTTTTACAGCCTAATAAAGAGCCTACACGTAAATCACGTGGTTCCACGTGCCCAGACAGGTGGCCATCGGTCTAGTCCTTTCAGTCTCAATGGACTACGATGTATTAAGTCGTTTTCCTGAGCACCAGGCCCTTAGAACGCTTCTAACTACGTGCACAGGCCTTCTAAGCCTGTAATATGGCCTTTTACAGCCTAATAAAGAGCCTACACGTAAATCACGTGGTTCCACGTGCCCAGACAGGTGGCCATCGGTCTAGTCCTTTCAGTCTCAATGGACTACGATGTATTAAGTCGTTTTCCTGAGCACCAGGCCCTTAGAACGCTTCTAACTACGTGCACAGGCCTTCTAAGCCTGTAATATGGCCTTTTACAGCCTAATAAAGAGCCTACACGTAAATCACGTGGTTCACGTGCCCAGACAGGTGGCCATCGGTCTAGTCCTTTCAGTCTCAATGGACTACGATGTATTAAGTCGTTTTCCTGAGCACCAGGCCCTTAGAACGCTTCTAACTACGTGCACAGGCCTTCTAAGCCTGTAATATGGCCTTTTACAGCCTAATAAAGAGCCTACACGTAAATCACGTGGTTCCACGTGCCCAGACAGGTGGCCATCGGTCTAGTCCTTTCAGTCTCAATGGACTACGATGTATTAAGTCGTTTTCCTGAGCACCAGGCCCTTAGAACGCTTCTAACTACGTGCACAGGCCTTCTAAGCCTGTAATATGGCCTTTTACAGCCTAATAAAGAGCCTACACGTAAATCACGTGGTTCCACGTGCCCAGACAGGTGGCCATCGGTCTAGTCCTTTCAGTCTCAATGGACTACGATGTATTAAGTCGTTTTCCTGAGCGCCAGGCCCTTAGAACGCTTCTAACTACGTGCACAGGCCTTCTAAGCCTGTAATATGGCCTTTTACAGCCTAATAAAGAGCCTACACGTAAATCACGTGGTTCCACGTGCCCAGACAGGTGGCCATCGGTCTAGTCCTTTCAGTCTCAATGGACTACGATGTATTAAGTCGTTTTCCTGAGCGCCAGGCCCTTAGAACGCTTCTAACTACGTGCACAGGCCTTCTAAGCCTGTAATATGGCCTTTTACAGCCTAATAAGAGTCTACACCTAAATCACGCGGTTCCACGTGCCCAGACAGGTGGCCATCGGTCTAGTCCTTTCAGTCTCAATGGACTACGATGTATTAAGTCGTTTTCCTGAGCACCAGGCCCTTAGAACGCTTCTAACTACGTGCACAGGCCTTCTAAGCCTGTAATATGGCCTTTTACAGCCTAATAAAGAGCCTACACCTAAATCACGCGGTTCCACGTGCCCAGACAGGTGGCCATCGGTCTAGTCCTTTCAGTCTCAATGGACTACGATGTATTAAGTCGTTTTCCCTGAGACCAGCCCTTAGAACGCTTCTAACTACGTGCACAGGCCTTCTAAGCCTGTAATATGGGCTTTTACAGCTTAATAAGAGATCTACACGTAAATCACGTGGTCCACGTGCCCAGACAGGTGGCCATCGGTCTAGTCCTTTCAGTCTCAATGGCACTACGATGTATTGAAGTCGTTTTCTCTGAGCATGCCAGCCCTGTATGACGCACTTCTAATAGCCAAGTGCACTTAGAGCCATTCTATAGTTAATATGTTTAATGAGATGCTGGGCCTCAGGAACAGAAAACGACTAATACATCGTATCATTGAGATGAAAGACTAGACCGATGGCCACCTGTCTGGCACGTGGAACCACGTATTTAGGTGTAGGCTCTTTATTAGGCTGTAAAAGGCCATATTACAGGCTTTAGAAGGCTGTCACGTAGTTAGAAGCGTTCTAAGGGCCTGGTGCTCAGGAAAACGACTTAATACATCGTAGTCCATTGAGACTGAAAGGACTAGACCGATGGCCACTGTCTGGGCACGTGGAACCGCGTGATTTAGTGTAGCTTCTTATTAGGCTGTAAAAGGCCATATTACAGCTTAGAAGGCCTGTGCACGTAGTTAGAAGCGTTCTAAGGCCTGGCGCTCAGGAAAACGACTTAATACTCGTAGTCCATTGAACTGAAAGGACTAGACCGATGGCACCTGTCTGGCCACGTGGAACCACGTGATTTACGTGTAGGCTCTTTATTAGGCTGTAAAAGGCCATATTACAGGTTAGAAGGCCTGTCCACGTAGTTAGAAGCGTTCTAAGGGCCTGGTGCTCAGGAAAACGACTTAATCATCGTAGTCCATTGAGACTGAAAGGACTAGACGATGGCCACTTGTCTGGGCACGTGGAACCCGTGATTTAGGTGTAGGCTCTTTATTAGGCTGTAAAAGGCCATATTACAGGCTTAGAAGGCTTGTCACGTAGTTAGAGCGTTCTAAGGGCCTGGTGCTCAGGAAAACGACTTAATACATCGTAGTCCATTGAGACTGAAAGGACTAGACCGATGGCCACCTGTCTGGGCACGTGGAACCGCGTGATTTAGGTGTAGCTCTTAATTAGGCTGTAAAAGGCCATATTACAGCTTAGAAGGCCTGTGCACGTAGTTAGAAGCGTTCTAAGCCTGGCGCTCAGGAAAACGACTTAATACTCGTAGTCCATTGAGACTGAAAGGACTAGACCGATGGCCACTGTCTGGCCACGTGGAACCACGTGATTTACGTGTAGGCTCTTTTATTAGGCTGTAAAGGCCATATTACAGGCTTAGAAGGCTCTGTCACGTAGTTAGAAGCGTTCTAAGGGCCTGGTGCTCAGGAAAACGACTTAATACATCGTAGTCCATTGAGACTGAAAGGACTAGACCGATGGCCACCTGTCTGGCACGTGGAACCACGTGATTTACGTGTAGGCTCTTTATTAGGCTGTAAAAGGCCATATTACAGGCTTAGAAGGCCTGTGCACGTAGTTAGAAGCGTTCTAAGGGCCTGGTGCTCAGGAAAACGACTTAATACATCGTAGTCCATTGAGACTGAAAGGACTAGACCGATGGCCACCTGTCTGGGCACGTGGAACCACGTGATTTACGTGTAGGCTCTTTATTAGGCTGTAAAAGGCCATATTACAGGCTTAGAAGGCCTGTGCACGTAGTTAGAAGCGTTCTAAGGGCCTGGTGCTCAGGAAAACGACTTAATACATCGTAGTCCATTGAGACTGAAAGGACTAGACCGATGGCCACCTGTCTGGGCACGTGGAACCGCGTGATTTACGTGTAGGCTCTTATTAGGCTGTAAAAGGCCATATTACAGGCTTAGAAGGCCTGTGCACGTAGTTAGAAGCGTTCTAAGGGCCTGGCGCTCAGGAAAACGACTTAATACATCGTAGTCCATTGAGACTGAAAGGACTAGACCGATGGCCACCTGTCTGGGCACGTGGAACCACGTGATTTACGTGTAGGCTCTTTATTAGGCTGTAAAAGGCCATATTACAGGCTTAGAAGGCCTGTCCACGTAGTTAGAAGCGTTCTAAGGGCCTGGCGCTCAGGAAAACGACTTAATACATCGTAAGTCCATTGAGACTGAAAGGACTAGACCGATGGCCACCTGTCTGGGCACGTGGAACCACGTGATTTACGTGTAGGCTCTTATTAGGCTGTAAAAGGCCATATTACAGGCTTAGAAGGCCTGTGCACGTAGTTAGAAGCGTTCTAAGGCCTGGCGCTCAGGAAAACGACTTAATACATTCGTAGTCCATTGAGACTGAAAGGACTAGACCGATGGCCACCTGTCTGGGCACGTGGAACCACGTGATTTACGTGTAGGCTCTTTATTAGGCTGTAAAAGGCCATATTACAGGCTTAGAAGGCTCTGTCACGTAGTTAGAAGCGTTCTAAGGGCTGGTGCTCAGGAAAAAC
>JASGCC010000954.1:0-14605 GCA_030067915.1 Hydractinia echinata | reverse complement strand
GACTTAATACATCATAGTCATTAGAGATTGACAGAACTACACCGATTGCCACCTGTCTGGGCACGTGGAACCACGTAATTTACGTGTAGGCTCTTATTAGGCTGGGAAAAGGCTGTAGAAGCGTTCTAGTTCCTGGTGCTCAGGAAAACGACTTAATACATCGTAGTCCATTGAGACTGAAAGACTAGACCGATGGCCACCTGTCTGGGCACGTGGAACACGTGATTTACGTGTAGGCTCTTATTAGGCTGTAAAAGGCCATATTACAGGCTTAGAAGGCCTGTCACGTAGTTAGAAGCGTTCTAAGGGCCTGGCGCTCAGGAAAACGACTTAATACATCGTAGTCCATTGAGACTGAAAGGACTAGACCGATGGCCACCTGTCTGGGCACGTGGAACCACGTGATTTACGTGTAGGCTCTTTATTAAGCTGTAAAAGGCCATATTACAGGCTTAGAAGGCCTGTGCACGTAGTTAGAAGCGTTCTAAGGGCCTGGCGCTCAGGAAAACGACTTAATACATCGTAGTCCATTGAGACTGAAAGGACTAGACCGATGGCCACCTGTCTGGGCACGTGGAACCACGTGATTTACGTGTAGGCTCTTTATTAGGCTGTAAAAGGCCATATTACAGGCTTAGAAGGCCTGTGCACGTAGTTAGAAGCGTTCTAAGGGCCTGGCGCTCAGGAAAACGACTTAATACATCGTAGTCCATTGAGACTGAAAGGACTAGACCGATGGCCACCTGTCTGGGCACGTGGAACCACGTGATTTACGTGTAGGCTCTTTATTAGGCTGTAAAAGGCCATATTACAGGCTTAGAAGGCCTGTGCACGTAGTTAGAAGCGTTCTAAGGGCCTGGTGCTCAGGAAAACGACTTAATACATCGTAGTCCATTGAGACTGAAAGGACTAGACCGATGGCCACCTGTCTGGGCAGTGGAACCACGTGATTTACGTGTAGGCTCTTTATTAGGCTGTAAAAGGCCATATTACAGGCTTAGAAGGCCTGTGCACGTAGTTAGAAGCGTTCTAAGGGCCTGGCGCTCAGGAAAACGACTTAATACATCGTAGTCCATGAGACTGAAAGGACTAGACCGATGGCCACCTGTCTGGGCACGTGGAACCACGTGATTTACGTGTAGGCTCTCTATTAGGCTTTAAAAGGCCATATTACAGGCTTAGAAGGCCTGTGCACGTAGTTAGAAGCGTTCTAAGGGCCTGGCGCTCAGGAAAACGACTTAATACATTCGTAGTCCATTGAGACTGAAAGGCACTAGACCGATGGCCACCTGTCTGGGCACGTGGAACACGTGATTTACGTGTAGGCTCTTATTAGGCTGTAAAAGGCCATATTACAGGCTTAGAAGGCCTGTGCACGTAGTTAGAAGCGTTCTAAGGGCCTGGTGCTCAGGAAAACGAACTTAATACATCGTAGTCCATTGAGACTGAAAGGACTAGACCGATGGCCACCTGTCTGGGCACGTGGAACCGCGTGATTTACGTGTAGGCTCTTTATTAGGCTGTAAAAGGCCATATTACAGGCTTAGAAGGCCTGTGCACGTAGTTAGAAGCGTTCTAAGGGCCTGGTGCTCAGGAAAACGACTTAATACATCGTAGTCCATTGAGACTGAAGGACTAGACCGATGGCCACCTGTCTGGGCACGTGGAACCACGTGATTTACGTGTAGGCTCTTTATTAGGCTGTAAAAGGCCATATTACAGGCTTAGAAGGCCTGTGCACGTAGTTAGAAGCGTTCTAAGGGCCTGGCGCTCAGGAAAACGACTTAATACATCGTAGTCCATTGAGACTGAAAGGACTAGACCGATGGCCACCTGTCTGGGCACGTGGAACCACGTGATTTACGTGTAGGCTCTTTATTAGGCTGTAAAAGGCCATATTACAGGCTTTAGAAGGCCTGTGCACGTAGTTAGAAGCGTTCTAAGGTCCTGGCGCTCAGGAAAACGACTTAATACATCGTAGTCCATTGAGACTGAAAGGACTAGACCGATGGCCACCTGTCTGGGCACGTGGAACCACGTGATTTACGTGTAGGCTCTTTATTAGGCTGTAAAAGGCCATATTACAGGCTTAGAAGGCCTGTGCACGTAGTTAGAAGCGTTCTAAGGGCCTGGTGCTCAGGAAAACGACTTAATACATCGTAGTCCATGAGACTGAAAGGACTAGACCGATGGCCACCTGTCTGGGCACGTGGAACCACGTGATTTACGTGTAGGCTCTTTATTATAGCTGTAAAAGGCCATATTACAGGCTTAGAAGGCCTGTGCACGTAGTTAGAAGCGTTCTAAGGGCCTGGTGCTCAGGAAAACGACTTAATACATCGTAGTCCATTGAGACTGAAGGACTAGACCGATGGCCACCTGTCTGGGCACGTGGAACCACGTGATTTACGTGTAGGCTCTTTATTAGGCTGTAAAAGGCCATATTACAGGCTTAGAAGGCCTGTGCACGTAGTTAGAAGCGTTCTAAGGGCCTGGTGCTCAGGAAAACGACTTAATACATCGTAGTCCATTGAGATTGAAAGGACTAGACCGATGGCCACCTGTCTGGGCACGTGGAACCACGTGATTTACGTGTAGGCTCTCTATTAGGCTGTAAAAGGCCATATTACAGGCTTAGAAGGCCTGTGCACGTTAGTTAGAAGCGTTCTAAGGGCCTGTGCTCAGGAAAACGACTTAATACATCGTAGTCCATTGAGACTGAAAGGACTAGACCGATGGCCACCTGTCTGGGCACGTGGAACCACGTGATTTACGTGTAGGCTCTTATTAGGCTGTAAAAGGCCATATTACAGGCTTAGAAGGCCTGTGCACGTAGTTAGAAGCGTTCTAAGGGCCTGGCGCTCAGGAAAAACGACTTAATACATCGTAGTCCATTGAGACTGAAAGGACTAGACCGATGGCCACCTGTCTGGCACGTGGAACCACGTGATTTACGTGTAGGCTCTTTATTAGGCTGTAAAAGGCCATATTACAGGCTTAGAAGGCCTGTGCACGTAGTTAGAAGCGTTCTAAGGGCCTGGTGCTCAGGAAAACGACTTAATACATCGTAGTCCATTGAGACTGAAAGGACTAGACCGATGGCCACCTGTCTGGGCACGTGGAACCACGTGATTTACGTGTAGGCTCTTTATTAGGCTGTAAAAGGCCATATTACAGGCTTAGAAGGCCTGTGCACGTAGTTAGAAGCGTTCTAAGGGCCTGGCGCTCAGGAAAACGACTTAATACATCGTAGTCCATTGAGACTGAAAGGACTAGACCGATGGCCACCTGTCTGGGCACGTGGAACCACGTGATTTACGTGTAGGCTCTTTATTAGGCTGTAAAAGGCCATATTACAGGCTTAGAAGGCCTGTGCACGTAGTTAGAAGCGTTCTAAGGGCCTGGTGCTCAGGAAAACGACTTAATACATCGTAGTCCATTGAGACTGAAAGGACTAGACCGATGGCCACCTGTCTGGGCACGTGGAACCACGTGATTTACGTGTAGGCTCTTTATTAGGCTGTAAAAGGCCATATTACAGGCTTAGAAGGCCTGTGCACGTAGTTAGAAGCGTTCTAAGGCCTGGCGCTCAGGAAAACGACTTAATACATCGTAGTCCATTGAGACTGAAAGGACTAGACCGATGGCCACCTGTCTGGGCACGTGGAACCAACGTGATTTACGTGTAGGGCTCTTTATTAGGCTGTAAAAGGCCATATTACAGGCTTTAGAAGGCCTGTGCACGTAGTTAAGAAGCGTTCTAAGGGCCTGGACGCTTCAGGAAAACGACTTAATACATCGTAGTCCAGTGAGATTGAAAGGACAGACTGATGGCCACCTGTCTGGGCACGTGAACCACGTAATTTACGTGTAGGCTCTTTATTAGCTGTAAAAGGCCATATTACAGGCTTAGAAGGCCTGTGCACGTAGTTAGAAGCGTTCTAAGGCCTGGCGCTCAGGGGAAAAGACTTAATACATCGTAGTCCATTGAGATTGAAAGGACTAGACCGATGGCCACCTGTCTGGGCACGTGGAACCACGTGATTTACGTGTAGGCTCTTTATTAGGCTGTAAAAGGCCATATTACAGGCTTAGAAGGCCTGTGCACGTAGTTAGAAGCGTTCTAAGGGCCTGGTGCTCAGGAAAACGACTTAATACATCGTAGTCCATTGAGACTGAAAGGACTAGACCGATGGCCACCTGTCTGGGCACGTGGAACCACGTGATTTACGTGTAGGACTCTTTATTAGGCTGTAAAAGGCCATATTACAGGCTTAGAAGGCCTGTGCACGTAGTTAGAAGCGTTCTAAGGGCCTGCTGCTCAGGAAAACGACTTAATACATCGTAGTCCATTGAGACTGAAAGGACTAGACCGATGGCCACCTGTCTGGGCACGTGGAACCGCGTGATTTAGGTGTAGGCTCTTTATTAGGCTGTAAAAGGCCATATTACAGGCTTAGAAGGCCTGTGCACGTAGTTAGAAGCGGTTCTAAGGGCCTGGTGCTCAGGAAAACGATTAATACATCGTAGTCCATTGAGACTGAAAGGACTAGACCGATGGCCACCTGTCTGGGCACGTGGAACCACGTGATTTACGTGTAGGCTCTTTATTAGGCTGTAAAAGGCCATATTACAGGCTTAGAAGGCCTGTGCACGTAGTTAGAAGCGTTCTAAGGGCCTGGTGCTCAGGAAAACGACTTAATACATCGTAGTCCATTGAGACTGAAAGGACTAGACCGATGGCCACCTGTCTGGGCACGTGGAACACGTGATTTACGTGTAGGCTCTTTATTAGGCTGTAAAAGGCCATATTACAGGCTTAGAAGGCCTGTGCACGTAGTTAGAAGCGTTCTAAGGGCCTGGCGCTCAGGAAAACGACTTAATACATCGTAGTCCATTGAGACTTGAAAGGACTAGACCGATGGCCACCTGTCTGGGCACGTGGAACCACGTGATTTACGTGTAGGCTCTTTATTAGGCTGTAAAAGCCATATTACAGGCTTAGAAGGCCTGTGCACGTAGTTAGAAGCGTTCTAAGGGCCTGGTGCTCAGGAAAACGACTTAATACATCGTAGTCCATTGAGACTGAAAGGACTAGACCGATGGCCACCTGTCTGGGCACGTGGAACACGTGATTTACGTGTAGGCTCTTTATTAGGCTGTAAAAGGCCATATTACAGGCTTAGAAGGCCTGTCCACGTAGTTAGAAGCGTTCTAAGGGCCTGGCGCTCAGGAAAACGACTTAATACATCGTTAGTCCATTGAGACTGAAAGGACTAGACCGATGGCCACCTGTCTGGGCACGTGGAACCACGTGATTTAGGTGTAGCTCCTTTATTAGGCTGTAAAAGGCCATATTACAGGCTTAGAAGGCCTGTGCACGTAGTTAGAAGCGTTCTAAGGGCCTGGCGCTCAGGAAAACGACTTAATACATCGTAGTCCATTGAGACTGAAAGGACTAGACCGATGGCCACCTGTCTGGGCACGTGGAACCACGTGATTTACGTGTAGGCTCTTTATTAGGCTGTAAAAGGCCATATTACAGGCTTAGAAGGCCTGTGCACGTAGTTAGAAGCGTTCTAAGGGCCTGGTGCTCAGGAAAAAGACTTAATACATCGTAGTCCATTGAGACTGAAAGGACTAGACCGATGGCCACCTGTCTGGGCACGTGGAACCACGTGATTTACGTGTAGGCTCTTTATTAGGCTGTAAAAGGCCATATTACAGGCTTAGAAGGCCTGTGCACGTAGTTAGAAGCGTTCTAAGGGCCTGGTCGCTCAGGAAAACGACTTAATACATCGTAGTCCATTGAGACTGAAAGGACTAGACCGATGGCCACCTGTCTGGGCACGTGGAAACCACGTGATTTACGTGTAGGCTCTTTATTAGGCTGTAAAAGGCCATATTACAGGCTTAGAAGGCCTGTGCACGTAGTTAGAAGCGTTCTAAGGGCCTGGTGCTCAGGAAAACGACTTAATACATCGTAGTCCATTGAGACTGAAAGGACTAGACCGATGGCCACCTGTCTGGGCACGTGGAACCGCGTGATTTAGGTGTAGGCTCTTTATTAGGCTGTAAAAGGCCCATATTACAGGCTTAGAAGGCCTGTGCACGTAGTTAGAAGCGTTCTAAGGGCCTGGTGCTCAGGAAAAACGACTTAATACATCGTAGTCCATTGAGACTGAAAGGACTAGACCGATGCCACCTGTCTGGGCACGTGGAACCGCGTGATTTACGTGTAGGCTCTTTATTAGGCTGTAAAAGGCCATATTACAGGCTTAGAAGGCCTGTGCACGTAGTTAGAAGCGTTCTAAGGGCCTGGCGCTCAGGAAAACGACTTAATACATCGTAGTCCATTGAGACTGAAAAGGACTAGGACGATGGCACCTGTCTGGGCACGTGAACCACGTGATTTAGGTGTAGGACTCCTTATTAGGCTGTAAAAGGCCATATTACAGGCTTAGAAGGCCTGTGCACGTAGTTAGCAAGCGTTCTAAGGCCTGGCGCTCAGGAAAACGACTTAATACATCGTAGTCCATTGAGACTGAAAGGACTAGACCGATGGCCACCTGTCTGGGCACGTGGAACCACGTGATTTACGTGTAGGCTCTTTATTAGGCTGTAAAAGGCCATATTACAGGCTTAGAAGGCCTGTGCACGTAGTTAGAAGCGTTCTAAGGGCCTGGTGCTCAGGAAAACGACTTAATACATCGTAGTCCATTGAGACTGAAAGGACTAGACGATGGCCACCTGTCTGGGCACGTGGAACCACGTGATTTACGTGTAGGCTCTTTATTAGGCTGTAAAAGGCCATATTACAGGCTTAGAAGGCCTGTGCACGTAGTTAGAAGCGTTCTAAGGGCCTGGCGCTCAGGAAAACGACTTAATACATCGTAGTCCATTGAGACTGAAAGGACTAGACCGATGGCCACCTGTCTGGGCACGTGGAACCACGTGATTTACGTGTAGGCTCTTTATTAGGCTGTAAAAGGCCATATTACAGGCTTAGAAGGCCTGTGCACGTAGTTAGAAGCGTTCTAAGGCCTGGTGCTCAGGAAAAACGACTTAATACATCGTAGTCCCATTGAGATGAAAGGACTAGACCGATGGCCACCTGTCTGGGCCACGTGGAACACGTGATTTACGTGTAGGCTCTTTATTAGGCTGTAAAAGGCCATATTACAGGCTTAGAAGGCCTGTGCACGTAGTTAGAAGCGTTCTAAGGGCCTGGCGCTCAGGAAAACGACTTAATACATCGTAGTCCATTGAGACTGAAAGGACTAGACCGATGGCCACCTGTCTGGGCACGTGGAACCACGTGATTTACGTGTAGGCTCTTTATTAGGCTGTAAAAGGCCATATTACAGGCTTAGAAGGCCTGTGCACGTAGTTAGAAGCGTTCTAAGGGCCTGGTGCTCAGGGAAAACGACTTAATACATCGTAGTCCATTGAGACTGAAAGGACTAGACCGATGGCCACCTGTCTGGGCACGTGGAACCACGTGATTTACGTGTAGGCTCTTTATTAGGCTGTAAAAGGCCATATTACAGGCTTAGAAGGCCTGTGCACGTAGTTAGAAGCGTTCTAAGGGCCTGGCGCTCAGGAAAACGACTTAATACATCGTAGTCCATTGAGATTGAAAGGACTAGACCGATGGCCACCTGTCTGGGCACGTGGAACAACGTGATTTACGTGTAGGCTCTATTAGGCTGTAAAAGGCCATATTACAGGCTTAGAAGGCCTGTGCACGTAGTTAGAAGCGTTCTAAGGGCCTGGCGCTCAGGAAAACGACTTAATACATCGTAGTCCATTGAGATTGAAAGGACTAGACCGATGGCCACCTGTCTGGGCACGTGGAACACGTGATTTACGTGTAGGCTCTTATTAGGCTGTAAAAGGCCATATTACAGAAGCGTTCTAAGGGCCTGCGCTCAGGAAAACGACTTAATACATCGTAGTCCATTGGACTGAAAGGACTAGACCGATGGCCACCTGTCTGGGCACGTGGAACACGTGATTTACGTGTAGGCTCTTATTAGGCTGTAAAAGGCCATATTACAGGCTTAGAAGGCCTGTGCACGTAGTTAGAAAGCGTTCTAAGGGCCTGGCGCTCAGGAAAACGACTTAATACATCGTAGTCCATTGAGACTGAAAGACTAGACCGATGGCCACACTGTCTGGGGCAACGTGGAACCGTGATTTAGGTGTAGGCTCTTTATTAGGCTGTAAAAGGCCATATTACAGGCTTAGAAGGCCTGTGCACGTAGTTAGAAGCGTTCTAAGGGCCTGGCGCTCAGGAAAACGACTTAATACATCGTGTAGTCCATTGAGATGAAAGACTAGACCGATGGCCACCTTCTGCACGTGGAACGCGTGATTTACGTGTAGGCTCTTATTAGGCTGTAAAAGGCCATATTACAGGCTTAGAAGGCCTGTGCACGTAGTTAGAAGCGTTCTAAGGGCCTGGTGCTCAGGAAAACGACTTAATACATCGTAGTCCATTGAGACTGAAAGGACTAGACCGATGGCCACCTGTCTGGGCACGTGGAAACGGTGATTTACGTGTAGGACTCTTATTAGGCTGTAAAAGGCCATATTACAGGCTTAGAAGGCCTGTGCACGTAGTTAGAAGCGTTCTAAGGGCCTGGTGCTCAGGAAAACGACTTAATACATTCGTAGTCCATTGAGACTGAAAGGACTAGACCGATGGCCACCTGTCTGGGCACGTGGAACCGCGTGATTTAGGTGTAGGCTCTTATTAGGCTGTAAAAGGCCATATTACAGGCTTAGAAGGCCTGTGCACGTAGTTAGAAGCGTTCTAAGGGCCTGGCGCTCAGGAAAAACGACTTAATACATCGTAGTCCATTGAGACTGAAAGGACTAGACCGATGGCCACCTGTCTGGGCACGTGGAACCGACGTGATTTACGTGTAGGCTCTTTATTAGGCTGTAAAAGGCCATATTACAGGCTTAGAAGGCCTGTGCACGTAGTTAGAAGCGTTCTAAGGGCCTGGCGCTCAGGGAAAACGACTTAATACATCGTAGTCCATTGAGACTGAAAGGACTAGACCGATGGCCACCTGTCTGGGCACGTGGAACACGATGATTTACGTGTAGGCTCTTTATTAGGCTGTAAAAGGCCATATTACAGGCTTAGAAGGCCTGTGCCACGTAGTTTAGAAGCGTTCTAAGGGCCTGGTGCTCAGGAAAACGGACTTAATACATCGTAGTCCATTGAGGACTGAAAAGACTAGACGATGGCCAACCTGTCTGGGCACGTGGAACCACGTGATTTAGTGTAGGCTCTTTATTAGGCTGTAAAAGGCCATATTACAGCGCTTAGAAGGCCTGTGCACGTAGTTAGAAGCCGTTCTAAGGGCCTGGCGCTCAGGAAAACGACTTAATACATCGTAGTCCATGAGACTGAAAGGACTAGACCGATGGCACACCTGTCTGGGCACGTGGACACGTGATTTAGGTGTAGGCTCTTTATTAGGCTGTAAAAGGCCATATCACAGGCTTAGAAGGCCTGTTCACGTAGTTAGAAGCGTTCTAAGGGCCTGGTGCTCAGGAAAACGACTTAATACATCGTAGTCCATTGAGATTGAAAGGACTAGACCGATGGCCACCTGTCTGGGCACGTGGAACACGTGATTTACGTGTAGGCTTTATTAGGCTGTAAAAGGCCATATTACAGGCTTAGAAGGCCTGTGCACGTAGTTAGAAGCGTTCTAGGGCCTGGCGCTCAGGAAAACGACTTAATACATCGTAGTCCATTGAGATTGAAGGACTAGACCGATGGCCACCTGTCTGGGCACGTGGAACCACGTGATTTACGTGTAGGCTCTTTATTAGGCTGTAAAAGGCCATATTACAGGCTTAGAAGGCCTGTGCACGTAGTTAGAAGCGTTCTAAGGGCCTGGCGCTCAGGAAAACGACTTAATACATCGTAGTCCATTGAGACTGAAAGGACTAGACCGATGGCCACCTGTCTGGGCACGTGGAACACGTGATTTACGTGTAGGCTCTTTATTAGGCTGTAAAAGGCCATATTACAGGCTTAGAAGGCCTGTGCACGTAGTTAGAAGCGTTCTAAGGGCCTGGCGCTCAGGAAAACGACTTAATACATCGTAGTCCATTGACTGAAAGGACTAGACCGATGGCCACCTGTCTGGGCACGTGGAACCACGTGATTTACGTGTAGGCTCTTTATTAGGCTGTAAAAGGCCATATTACAGGCTTAGAAGGCCTGTGCACGTAGTTAGAAGCGTTCTAAGGGCCTGGCGCTCAGGAAAACGACTTAATACATCGTAGTCCATTGAGATTGAAGGACTAGACCGATGGCCACCTGTCTGGGCACGTGGAACCACGTGATTTACGTGTAGGCTCTTTATTAGGCTGTAAAAGGCCATATTACAGGCTTAGAAGGCCTGTGCACGTAGTTAGAAGCGTTCTAAGGGCCTGGCGCTCGGAAAACGACTTAATACATCGTAGTCCATTGAGACTGAAAGGACTAGACCGATGGCCACCTGTCTGGGCACGTGGAAACGTGATTTACGTGTAGGCTCTTTATTAGGCTTAAAAGGCCATATTACAGGCTTAGAAGGCCTGTGCACGTAGTTAGAAGCGTTCTAAGGCCTGGCGCTCAGGAAAACGACTTAATACATCGTAGTCCATGAGATTGAAAGGACTAGACCGATGGCCACCTGTCTGGGCACGTGGAACACGTGATTTACGTGTAGGCTCTTTATTAGGCTGTAAAAGGCCATATTACAGGCTTAGAAGGCCTGTGCACGTAGTTAGAAGCGTTCTAAGGGCCTGGCGCTCAGGAAAACGACTTAATACATCGTAGTCCATTGAGACTGAAAGGACTAGACCGATGGCCACCTGTCTGGGCACGTGGAACCACGTGATTTACGTGTAGGCTCTTTATTAGGCTGTAAAAGGCCATATTACAGGCTTAGAAGGCCTGTGCACGTAGTTAGAAGCGTTCTAAGGGCCTGGCGCTCAGGAAAACGACTTAATACATCGTAGTCCATTGAGACTGAAAGGACTAGACCGATGGCCACCTGTCTGGGCACGTGGAACCACGTGATTTACGTGTAGGCTCTTTATTAGGCTGTAAAAGGCCATATTACAGGCTTAGAAGGCCTGTGCACGTAGTTAGAAGCGTTCTAAGGGCCTGGCGCTCAGGAAAACGACTTAATACATCGTAGTCCATTGAGACTGAAAGGACTAGACCGATGGCCACCTGTCTGGGCACGTGGAACCACGTGATTTACGTGTAGGCTCTTTATTAGGCTGTAAAAGGCCATATTACAGGCTTAGAAGGCCTGTGCACGTAGTTAGAAGCGTTCTAAGGGCCTGGCGCTCAGGAAAACGACTTAATACATCGTAGTCCATTGAGATTGAAGGACTAGACCGATGGCCACCTGTCTGGGCACGTGGAACACGTGATTTACGTGTAGGCTTTATTAGGCTGTAAAAGGCCATATTACAGGCTTAGAAGGCCTGTGCACGTAGTTAGAAGCGTTCTAAGGGCCTGGCGCTCAGGAAAACGACTTAATACATCATAGTCATTAGAGATTGACAGAACTACACCGATTGCCACCTGTCTGGGCACGTGGAACCACGTGATTTACGTGTAGGCTCTTTATTAGGCTGTAAAAGGCTGTAGAAGCGTTCTAAGGGCCTGGTGCTCAGGAAAACGACTTAATACATCGTAGTCCATTGAGACTGAAAGGACTAGACCGATGGCCACCTGTCTGGGCACGTGGAACACGTGATTTACGTGTAGGCTCTTTATTAGGCTGTAAAAGGCCATATTACAGGCTTAGAAGGCCTGTGCACGTAGTTAGAAGCGTTCTAAGGGCCTGGCGCTCAGGAAAACGACTTAATACATCGTAGTCCATTGAGACTGAAAGGACTAGACCGATGCCACCTGTCTGGGCACGTGGAACACGTGATTTACGTGTAGCCTTATTAGGCTGTAAAAGGCCATATTACAGGCTTAGAAGGCCTGTCCACGTAGTTAGAAGCGTTCTAAGGGCCTGGCGCTCAGGAAAACGACTTAATACATCGTAGTCCATTGAGACTGAAAGGACTAGACCGATGGCCACCTGTCTGGGCACGTGGAACCACGTGATTTACGTGTAGGCTCTTTATTAGGCTGTAAAAGGCCATATTACAGGCTTAGAAGGCCTGTGCACGTAGTTAGAAGCGTTCTAAGGGCCTGGTGCTCAGGAAAACGACTTAATACATCGTAGTCCATTGAGACTGAAAGGACTAGACCGATGGCCACCTGTCTGGGCACGTGGAACCACGTGATTTACGTGTAGGCTCTTTATTAGGCTGTAAAAGGCCATATTACAGGCTTAGAAGGCCTGTGCACGTAGTTAGAAGCGTTCTAAGGGCCTGGCGCTCAGGAAAACGACTTAATACATCGTAGTCCATTGAGACTGAAAGGACTAGACCGATGGCCACCTGTCTGGGCACGTGGAACCACGTGATTTACGTGTAGGCTCTTTATTAGGCTGTAAAAGGCCATATTACAGGCTTAGAAGGCCTGTGCACGTAGTTAGAAGCGTTCTAAGGGCCTGGCGCTCAGGAAAACGACTTAATACATCGTAGTCCATTGGGACTGAAAGGACTAGACCGATGGCCACCTGTCTGGGCACGTGGAACCACGTGATTTACGTGTAGGCTCTTTATTAGGCTGTAAAAGGCCATATTACAGGCTTAGAAGGCCTGTGCACGTAGTTAGAAGCGTTCTAAGGGCCTGGCGCTCAGGAAAACGACTTAATACATCGTAGTCCATTGAGACTGAAAGGACTAGACCGATGGCCACCTGTCTGGGCACGTGGAACCACGTGATTTACGTGTAGGCTCTTTATTAGGCTGTAAAAGGCCATATTACAGGCTTAGAAGGCCTGTGCACGTAGTTAGAAGCGTTCTAAGGGCCTGGCGCTCAGGAAAACGACTTAATACATCGTAGTCCATTGAGACTGAAGGACTAGACCGATGGCCACCTGTCTGGGCACGTGGAACCACGTGATTTACGTGTAGGCTCTTTATTAGGCTTAAAAGGCCATATTACAGGCTTAGAAGGCCTGTGCACGTAGTTAGAAGCGTTCTAAGGGCCTGGCGCTCAGGAAAACGACTTAATACATCGTAGTCCATTGAGATTGAAAGGACTAGACCGATGGCCACCTGTCTGGGCACGTGGAACCACGTGATTTACGTGTAGGCTCTTTATTAGGCTGTAAAAGGCCATATTACAGGCTTAGAAGGCCTGTGCACGTAGTTAGAAGCGTTCTAAGGGCCTGGCGCTCAGGAAAACGACTTAATACATCGTAGTCCATTGAGACTGAAAGGACTAGACCGATGGCCACCTGTCTGGGCACGTGGAACCACGTGATTTACGTGTAGGCTCTTTATTAGGCTGTAAAAGGCCATATTACAGGCTTAGAAGGCCTGTGCACGTAGTTAGAAGCGTTCTAAGGCCTGGCGCTCAGAAAACGACTTAATACATCGTAGTCCATTGAGACTGAAAGGACTAGACCGATGGCCACCTGTCTGGGCACGTGGAACCACGTGATTTACGTGTAGGCTCTTTATTAGGCTGTAAAAGGCCATATTACAGGCTTAGAAGGCCTGGCACGTAGTTAGAAGCGTTCTAAGGGCCTGGCGCTCAGGAAAACGACTTAATACATCGTAGTCCATTGAGATTGAAAGGACTAGACCGATGGCCACCTGTCTGGGCACGTGGAACCACGTGATTTACGTGTAGGCTCTTTATTAGGCTGTAAAAGGCCATATTACAGGCTTAGAAGGCCTGTGCACGTAGTTAGAAGCGTTCTAAGGGCCTGGCGCTCAGGAAAACGACTTAATACATCGTAGTCCATTGAGACTGAAAGGACTAGACCGATGGCCACCTGTCTGGGCACGTGGAACCACGTGATTTACGTGTAGGCTCTTTATTAGGCTGTAAAAGGCCATATTACAGGCTTAGAAGGCCTGTGCACGTAGTTAGAAGCGTTCTAAGGCCTGGCGCTCAGGAAAACGACTTAATACATCGTAGTCCATTGAGACTGAAAGGACTAGACGATGGCCACCTGTCTGGGCACGTGAAACGTGATTTACGTGTAGGCTCTTTATTAGGCTGTAAAAGGCCATATTACAGGCTTAGAAGGCCTGTGCACGTAGTTAGAAGCGTTCTAAGGCCTGGCGCTCAGGAAAACGACTTAATACATCGTAGTCCAGACTGAAAGGATAGACCGATGGCCACCTGTCTGGGCACGTGGAACCACGTGATTTACGTGTAGGCTCTTTATTAGGCTGTAAAAGGCCATATTACAGGCTTAGAAGGCCTGTGCACGTAGTTAGAAGCGTTCTAGGCCTGCGCTCAGGAAAACGACTTAATACATCGTAGTCCATTGAGATTGAAAGGACTACCGATCCACCTGTCTGGGCACGTGGAACCACGTGATTTACGTGTAGGCTCTTATTAGGCTGTAAAAGGCCATATTACACTAGAAGCCTGTCAGTAGTAGAAGCACTCCAAGGGCCTGGTGCTCAAAGGAAAACTACTTTCTCTCTCTTGTTG